>BLKR01002383.1:0-200673 GCA_011170035.1 Teleogryllus occipitalis
CCGCTCCCGGTACAGTACATTAAAAAGGTCGTCTCATTCATGATATAAAGTGGAGAATAATATAACGGATCGAATGTAACAACAATTCCAGAAATCAGCACTCACAATATTTATTAGCACTACTTTTATACAGTTTTGGTCCAATTCAGGTGATGTAGCCT
The DNA here is from genome assembly GCA_011170035.1 of Teleogryllus occipitalis. Taxonomy (NCBI): domain Eukaryota; kingdom Metazoa; phylum Arthropoda; class Insecta; order Orthoptera; family Gryllidae; genus Teleogryllus; species Teleogryllus occipitalis. The sequence continues at coordinate 162 of BLKR01002383.1, forward strand.
AGCTGTTGAAATGAAACCCTAAGTGTTTTAATAGCTTTCAACTTTTTTGTGTTAGAATACGCAGCTGCAATATAAATTATTCTGATTTGCGAAGATATTAAAAAGAATAAAAATTCGTTAAATGACTGGGCACAGCAATACGAAATAAAGTCACTGAACATTCACTAACGGAACTAAGATTTGGATGAACAAAATAATTTCACGGTCAGGCGAAAATGTTTTAAATTTATGAACGTTCAGACCCAACTTCTATGGACTCGGCAAAACTATTTTTGCAAAAATAATTCGACAGATAATGAGCATAAGAGGCTGGCAATTCCTTTTCCAAATAACTTGGCTACGTAATTCAGAAAGAACATTAAAACACAACTAAGTGCTTGTTCACAGCGTATTAAAACTATGAAAAGTAGCAGATGATACTGCGATGCACGTGAAGACTCTCCTCGCCCGCCAGATCCATTAACCTAGCGAGACACCCCACCCGCAGCCTAGGAATGTATGTCGACCCGAGTGGAGTCGAGTCGCAGAATCCTTGCAAGAAGGTTACAGGGGCGGAGAAAGGGGATGCACGGTGGCGAGGAGGGTGGACGACTTTCCAACGGCGGCGGCGGCGGCGGCGGCGGCGCAAAAGCCGGTCCGCCCCCGCACGTCTCCGCCACAGCCGCCGCAGATCGTGCCGCGGCAGAGGCACGCCACGATCCCAGCGCGATCGGCGGCTAGATAGTGGGGCCGGTGCCAGGTCGTTAACCAGCTGCTATTGACCTTGCCCATTTATTTGGGCCGGCAACTACCACTTTTTATTTCTTTTATTCCTTGTTATTAAAATTCGCTCGGGCGCCCGCCCCGAGTGGGAGTGTGCTGCAGACGCCTCCGCCGCCCTCATTGGCCGCGCACTGTCCATTCCGCGCAGCGATTGGTCGTTCCCGCGAGAGCGCAGGGAGTGGGTTTGGCCGCCCTACGGGCGATTTGCTCTCGTTTCTGCAAGTCGTCGCCGCCGCCAACCTCACCTCCCGCACACGACGGGATAGGTATTTCGGCAGGCTCTGGGTTCAATCCCCTGGACTGGTTCTTGCGACGGAGATAACACGTCACGACAGCCGCAGCCGCCGCCCCCACACGTGCCGGGATAAATTAAAAACCCCGCGGGGTCCTTGGAGCATGCACATTCCAGGTCGGTGTTAACCCCTGGGCAATTCCGCTATCTTATAACTGCTTCGGCCACAAGTGCACGATCTCGTGCGTGTCCTCCCAACTTGTCAACGAGTGATAAAGCGTGACCCGCAACTTAATACGGCGACCAAACAAGCCTCGGGGATAAAATCTTTTTTTACCTTCCGCTGCAGCTTCAGTGTGTAAAAGAAGATAAATCTCCCTACGGTTGTGGTCTAACAACGAATCAGGAAATCTCTGCACGAAGTATGCCAGAGAATGTCGTGAGTCTCGCACAATCGAAGATCAGACTCAATTACTACACGGTTTCAATCAACAAACAATTCAATTTCAAGCAACCTTGTCAGCTTTTGCCTCTTATCTAACGGCTTCCTTTCTTCCCACATGCTCTCCTTTTTCACTATTGATCCAATCGGAGGTCGTTCAATCCTGATCAAAACTTCATGTGTTGCGAAAGAATTTGAAATCTATACTTACCCTCGTCACTTCGATTCTTCACACACACACACACACACACACACACACACACACACACACACACACACACACACACACACACACACACACACACACACACACACACACACAAACACGCGCGCGCGCGCGCACGCACGCACACACGCGCGCGCGCACGCGCACACTGCAGCCAATGGCTCTGACCGTGAATAATGTAGGAAGCACCGCCAAGAACTGCGTGTTACCTAAAACAAAAGAAAACAAATATTTATGGGAAATTGGGATAAAAACTTATGATTACAAATATATCTGGAATTTAAATTAATATTTACAACAAATTACAGGATGTAACAAACCTTTGACCATTTTCGTTTCACCATGGAGACTAATCGCTTGAGCTCATTCGCAGAACAAACAATGTCAAGGAAACCTTAGATAACATTTTTAATGAAAAAAATATAAAGAAGATTCGGTTCTATATAACCACTTTAATTTAATCTCGAGCTGCTGAGGATCGCTTCAAAGCCATTGCTTTTTTTTTTATCTCAACACAGCCATGGCTCCACTGGCGTCGCAGTAACAAGAGGGAAATACTACCAGGACATTCCACTCCCGTAGACTGAACGATTTTTGGATTCAAAGAGGCGTCAGTGAGTTGATACTGCGCTCAGAAACAGCAACAACATTTCCGCAGTTCGAATTTCACATTCAATTCCCCATGTGATGAAGAAAATAAAGTCCATGATTTTGACCTTGTGACATATCAATAAACTTGCGCAATCGTTCTCCGAATTCGCTCCCCTCCTATCAGAATTTTCATATTTTAAAACTGCATTAAAAAATAAAAAAACAATCACAATTAACGGCTGTCCTGAATAGCCGAGGTTGCTGCTAAGGCTGAAGAGCCGTAGCGGCCTTCGCTCGAGAGGTTGCAGGTTCGAATCCCACCCCGGGCTTAGATGTTTATGTTCCCGCGCCATAACGAAAATTAAAAAAAGTTGCAGCGGTCGCTATGCGTCCGAGTAGTTGAAAAGCGACCTTAAATAAAGAATTTTAAAAAATCACAATTAACAACTACTATTAATTCGGATAAAATTCATAGTTATCCGAAAGTTAAAAATGTGTTACAGTGGTCGCTGTACGACCGAGCAGTTCAAAAGCGACCTTACATTTTTTAATCTCAATTTTCAATAAAAAATCTAAAACATACATACATTTTATTTGAACTGCAAATGGGTATGACCCGGTGTCAGTTAAATAACAATAATTACAATAATAATAATAATAATAATAATAATAATAATAATAATAATAATAAAGGAGTACAGTACAAGTCGAAGATGCAATAATCATACTATCACTAATGTTAAGTATTATAACAAATATTTCAACTGTCATGATATCCAATAATTATATGTCGGTGATGCTAAAATCTAATACAAGCTACCTATATTATAAAATTTAATATAAGCCATCCTAATATTATTATATGGCATAAAACTCACAGAGCAGTCTAAGGAAAGGCGACTAAGGAAAACATTAAACGTCACTCGTGCCCCTTGGTTTATCCTGCTCCGCCGCCGCCCGAGCGAGCAAGCGAGCGAGCGAGCGAGCGAGCGCGCGCGATTCCAGGAAGGCGGGGGCGGGTAATCGCGCGGGCGCCGGCGCCGACCCAGTGGTCAAACCGCGGGGGGGGGGCGCGAGCGCGCTCTGATCTACCGCGCGCACAATGCAATTATCGCGGCGCACGCTCCGGCCTTCCCGACGCGATTTCCTCAATACATCACCCAGCGCGCGCGCAAGAGAGAGGCGGCTCGGCATGCCTGCCCGCCCGCTCGCTCGCTTGGCACCTACCTCGAGGAGGCAACCCCGCGTTCACGCGCATGCACGTCCCAGACGCGACCCCGCGAGCGCGGCGGACCGCCAACGATGCGTCTTATCCATATCGATTTCAAAATAGCCATGGTTTTAACATGCACATATCGTTGCGGTAGTACATACTGTATGTCATCTCATTCATATCTATCAAGAGCGCAAAAATTGTAAGTCCATGTAAGAGGAACCATGCGATTTTCCAGAAAGCAAACATTGTCGCTGCATAAGAAACTAAACTTTAATGAATTTTCAAGCATGGTTTCCTCGAAACTAGGAATACTGGACATATAATGTAAGTGCACCAAGCCATCGATATTAATGCAGAAGTATTTTTTTAACATCGATGTTTTGAGCTGATGTTCTGATGTTTTGTTTGTGGATGAAAAATTCCCATAATCAAAATACGAAATAATGAATAATGATTACCCTGTCAGGTCCAACCAAACAAACGATTTTTGTGCTACCTTCATTGAGGAGACTGAACTCTCGCCCGAGATGAACCCCGTTGCCCTCCCAGTATTTCCCGTCTTTCCTCGTATTTCGCATACGGCCAGGCAGCCAAAGCATGCGCCGTGGGCATACGGTCTCCTCCTACTTCGTCATCTCTTCTCCGGATAACCGAGGACTGATCCTTTCAGATGACATTGGACCATTGTCATTTTCTAAATTTTGTTTTCAGCTAAATCTTAATGATGTATTAATAAACATGGTCAGTGTTAAATTAAGTTTTGTTGCTCGAGAATTGAATGCTATATCAACTTTAAAACATCGATGTGTTTTGGACCATGCATTGTTATTAAAAATATATGATTAAATTTTCAAAATTGATCAATCGATAATCGGTGACACCGATGTATTATCATCGATGTCACTCTACCAAAATCAACGAGTATGAGCGTCATCGTCGGAGGACACATCAAGATCTTTTGTTGTAAGGGGTACATTGGAGAGGACTGCCTCGAAACCAGCACCCGATCTATTTTGCACCCCTTCGCCTCAATTACTTGGTGCTAATGACGCCTAGAGAGGCACGCCCTCTTAGAGAACAATGAGACGACAAACCCTCAATTCAAGATCCAAAGCATTATTATTTTATCAATAAGACATGACGTGTAATTCGCATTAGAATCATTCAGTTTCACTGACTTTTTCAACAAATATTGCGCTTTAAACATCTAACACACGATAAAGAAACTAGGCGATTTTACATAATTTAGTCTTTCAGTATTGGTTAGAGATTTATATCATAATTGCGTTTCCCCGTACAGCATCAGAAGACATCTCGACCCTCGTAAAAAAGACTGCCAACCTTGGATTACTAGTGCAGCATTATCCCAACCATTTCAACAATGTTACTTCTTTTCAGTGTGCCAAACAGACATTAATGAAAAAGAACATTAACCTGCAACAGGAGAATAAGCCATTTACTGATGAATACAATCCGACAATCATACAATAACCTTGCTACCGCTTGCCAGCAAAATAGCTACTAAGAAACTAAGCATAGAGTTCTTATGCACTTCTAAATAAGGTAATTTTATACACATAACACAATTGGTGTTTAAGGGGAGCCGAATGGGCAAAAATTATGAAAACATTTTTACTTGTTCAAATCTCTGATTAATTTATAGTTTGAGTTAAATAAGCCAGGTTTCATGTTAATACGCCATCCTTAAGTGTTTTTTTTAATTTTCGACTTTCTGTGGCGTAGAAGTGGGCGTGGTCATTTTGATACATCATGGGTGTTGATTGAATATCTCTTTCTCCTTTCGCTGTGAGAAATAAACCCTTTTGCAGAACACACTGTTTATGGTAACAATTGAGGGTGGAATAGAGTCAAAATATTAGCGTGTTTACGTTTCTTCAGCTATGGAGCAGGAATGCACTGAAAACTTTAGGAGCCATTTCCCGAAGATTTAAAATGTTCATTTTTGTGGAGTATTTTCTCAAAAATTATGAATAGAAGGATGCTCAAATTTTAACAGGGCACATCAGTTTATATACTTCAACGTGTCAGATTTATAAAATGTTAACAACTTTAGATAAATATTCTTACAAATGTTGGTATTTTTGTACATCAAAACCGATTACAAGGGACAAAAATTTATATTTAAAAAATTTTATTTTTTTAAACGGCTTCGTTTAAATATTATAAATAATGAATCTACATTCACATAAAATTTCAAGTCAGTAAATTAAACAGTTTCTGAGAAAATGTTCCTCACATTAACATTGGTGACATAGGCCCTTCTGGCTCCCCTTGAATGAGCACGCACGCATATTAAAGGGCCATTTTTTTAAAATCCAAAAGCATGTACAAAAGAAACGTCATAACTGCGGTTGATTCATTTAAACTTGGTCGTTTCCGCCTCGCAATCACTAAGCGCGAACGCCCGAGCTGAGTGAAGATGAAGTGCGCGCGGCACGTGTAACCCGGCGTCTTGGCGCGTGGTGTGCGAATCCGCACCGGCGGCGGAGGCGGCGGCGACGTGCCACCGGGGGCCAGCCGTCGCGGCGCGGCGCGACGGGGCGGGCGCAGATCGCATCTGGCGGAGCGAGCAATTAATAACGCGTGGGCCCCCGCCGCCGCCCCTCCCCTTTCGCGTTAGCGGCGCAGCGCCCGCGGCCCACCTGCACGCGACCGCCCGACCGACCGCTCGCCTCGCGAGGACCGCCGCGCCGGTTCGTGCCGGTTGCCTCTCCAAGACGATTTCTCAGCAAAATTGTGCGGGTGGTTAACTAGTTTGAAAACAACTTGCGATTCATCCGATATCTGTGGGGTTCGAATGGCTCTTCAAGGATTAAAAGACCAAATCACAGCTATCTCGTCACTGAAATTCCGTGCGAATATTGCGTCAAGTACCTATGATACTGGTCAGGGCTATTTTAGTCCTATTTTTGAGACAGTTATTATCCCGATGCTTTCACAGACGAAATACATTTTCTGCTGCTAATAATTAGCCTAGTGAGAAATGATAACCCAAATAACAAAGGCCAACAAAAATGTTATATTCTTTCTGAAGTTATCTAGCAATAATTTAGTTAATTCTGCATTAGAGATGCTTCTATTTCACGAAAAGAGACTGAAAAGCTTCATTCAAGGCACTGGGGTATTGGAGTTGTTGTCCCGAGTGTCTCATATGGGGGTACCAACAAATGCGATACAAGTCACTTCTTCCAAACGCACCGTGAAACATCTCTGAAACACCAACGTTCAGAAGTTACACTGAAATTCTCCCTTCCCTACTCTTCTAGTCTTCTCATTCGTAATTTCTCAAAAGAAACCTTATCCACAACATTATGGATAATTTTAACTCGTTTAGAACGAACTGACAGTTGCAAAACGACAGAACTGACATCTCAATTATTTAGTGGCGTTTATATTCTCCCATTCCCTATATAGAGTACAAAATCTAAAGCTCTTGGAAGATGAAAATTTGATCTTTCTTACGGTGCCGCGAGTCCACAAGTAGCACTATTATAAAGACAAGAATTTTATTCACGTGTTATTAACGAGCATGGCTTGTTTCCCGGCATTGCTCTTTAATAATCATCCATAAACATCATTCCTTAAAAAAAAAACGCATATTGGTGAACCACACAACATTATTACATGAATCATACGCAATCGTCCTGGGGACAGGGGAATGAACACAAGGGGGCCATCAACACAAAAACGTAAAAACGGAAATAAATACACGCGACTTCGAGCGTCGTAACCTTGATATAAACCACACACAGTTTAATTATCGAGCCTGAATCGACTGTAATAAGAATCCTAATGGGAGAGCCGGCACCCGCCGCAACAGTGGGAACGAGCGTTTTCACATTAGTAAAAACGAGACTCGTTGCGCCAGCGAGTGAGAGGAAATGATTTGCCTACTTATAGCGCACTCGGCGCCAGGGGCGGGGGGAGGGGAGGGGCGGGGCGGGACGAGGCGGGGAGGGGCGGGGCGGCACCGCCCAGCGTGCACACAATTACGTGACCAGCGAGGTCTATATTTAGAGGGCCCGCGAGCGAGCCTCGGCGAGGATTTCGCCCGTAAATGGATGCTGCTGGACACACACACACACGTTCTACTAGGAGTTATGTAACGCGCGGTACTGCATGTCACGCGCGGGCCTCGGCGGTGGGACAGTGATTCAAAACGCCATCAAGGGCGGTGAAAACCCATTCGCGTTCTTTCTCCCGCATTCCATTCAATGAGCGCACAATAATGGCAAAGCACGAATTCGCAGGAACGGGGGTAACGCTGCATTATCGCAGTTACACTAGCTACAATGTATGTCCGGAAAATTTAGTATTTTGAAGCAATATTGAAAACAACTGTGAATACTCACTACACTTTTTATCAACTTTCATAAATACTAAGAAGATTCAAATACAATACATAAATGTGGTACTGATAACCCCCGTCGAATGTTAACTAACGTCCGCTCATTTACCTCTTTTTCATGTTTTTCTACTCTATTATAAAAACAAATCAATGTCGGAAAAGGGAAACTCGAAAGTAATGAGAAGTAATTTCTTGCAACTCAATGTGACATCGTACATGCAACGCAATGCCGTATGATGTAATGTACTGCACTGTATTCAACTTGCAGTAATGCAGTGTCATGTAACGTCACGTTATGCAATGAACACGTATGCATAGCTACCCGAAGTGAGGTTTCCGTGGGCGTAAGTTGGGCGCACAAATATCCTGCGAAAGTAGCAAATGAACTGCATTCGTATCTCGACTGGGAGGCCATTTTTCGATTGTAATTATAAACGATATTACGGAGGAAATTTAGAAAGTTTTGGGAAGGAAATAACTGAAATAGACCTAGTATGAACAAGGTTAAATAACGACATACGATAAATAAATTTTAAAAAGCTTATGAACAACGTTAAAGAGACACGGAAACACGAAAATCAAAAGAAGAAATAATTTTTATTTATCTATTTCTCAGAGGTTTATAATTCATATAAACAGTTACTTGAACGTTGAAATTCTTTGCTTTAAAATAACACTTTCACTCCATTACTCCCCGAAAGTAAAATTAAAAAAAAAAAAAAATATTTTACACGACTACTGAAGGCGAAAACATACACATCAAATGAACAATAAACGCACTTTACGATGTACTAACGACAGAAAACCGAAACATAATTATATATGTCAACATTCACAGTTGAAAATTGAATTTCCTTCAGGTTATTTACATCGTCGTTTTTGTGTGCACGCAAAATCTTTTCAGTTTCGTCTAGAAAAAGCAAATAATAATAATAATAATAATAATAATAATAATAATAATAATAATAACTATTAATACTATAATTAACCTAAAACTTCGAAAAGATCTCTGCTTTGTAATGTCAATCTCATGAGTTATCATTATCAAGATTATCCGGTGAAAATACGATTGGATAATTGAATTACAGAAAACATGAGGTGGCTTCACAAACACTACATACGACATAGACGAGATATCCTCTTTCTCCTAAACAATGAACTTACTATTTTACAATGAACACTATTACAATGAACACTATTTTACAACTGGTACACATAGCCCCCATCGAAATAAATGAAGCTAAAAGAAAACATTGGTGAATACAGACAAGAACATGTCTTAATAACAGTAACTTTTCAGTTCGAGCCTCAGCTTCATCCTGATCATTGAAGGTCAATACGATTGTCAAGATAGGAACATAATCAACTTATAAACGCCAGGCGGGGCTGCACTGTGACAGCTGAGAACGCAGGAGACGGGACGAGACGTGGAAGTCCGCAAATGTGGTGTCGGGGCGGGACTGGATGGAGCTAAGCTCGACGGGGCGGAGCGGTACTGGAAGGGGTGGGTGGGTGGGGTGGGGGTGGAGGAAAAAGGCGTGGCAGGGCATGCCGAGGCGGAGTTCGGCTAGGCTGGATGGAGAGGGAAAGCGGCGGGGCAGAGATTAATTGATTGATTGATTTTTTCGTGTTTCCGGGCGCGTCAACTGCTTTGATCATTTGTCCCATTAGTGTAGTGTATGTTTTTTCTCGGGAGATGGCGATGATCTTTCCCCGCTGGATGGCGAGATCCGGCGCCGACCTACCGTCGGCTAGTGGAGTTTCCCCCTTACCAGGACTCCCCCAGCAGCGGGGCACCGCCCCAGTCGGGACAAGCTCTAAGGTCCCGACTGGTCTCCCGGAATATGTGGTAGTGTAGTGCATGTTAGTGTGAGTGTGTAAGGGGAGAGGATAGAGCAAGGAAGAGGAAGGAAAGGTCGCGCGCGGTCCGTGGCCCGTTTTGGTAGGGTACTGCTCCGGCATTCGCCTGGTGTTGATCAGAGAAACCACGGAAAACTACCGATCAGAGCAGCCGGCCGCTAGAATTCTCCTCCAGACAGCGACTGAATTCGACCTAGCTGAAAAGCTAGTGTCGAAAATCCTGCCGCCATGGGGAGTGGGAACCCAGGACCTCCCGGTCAGAGGTGCTGCAGTGACCAGTTGATGCACTGAGCTACCGCTCTCGGTGCGGGGCAGAGGCGGTGCGGGGAGGGGCGGGGCGTGGTGGGGCAGGGCTGGCGGTGGGGCGTGTCTGGGGGTGGGGCGGGGCTGGGGGTGGAGCAACGCAAGGGCAGTGAATGGCGCCTGGTACCACGCGGGACAGCGCAATTCGGCGGCGGCGACGGCGGCGGCGGCGGCGGCGGCGGCGGCGGCGGCGGCGGCGGCGGCGGCGGCGGCGGCGGCGGCGGCGACCGCGCGCACATAGCGTACATCCGGACGCGTTTTTCCACCGCGGCTCCGCCCACGCCCGCGGGCATCAAAGTGGCCTCCGCCGCGCAGCCACGCGGGCGACGGCTCCTGGTGCATTATCGCCCGCCAGCCATCTGCCGGCGCAGCATCCTAAGCTGTCAGATCGATCGAAACGGCGCGACAGCGGAAAAGTAAAAGACTAATGGGGAAAAAGACTACCTAGACGCTGGGTGATACACCGAAGCAGATGAATGATGCGACGGAATATCCAAGACGGGATTAAAAGGGAAAACGAATAGCATGAACTAATAAATGTACATAATTATGCTCAATGAATAATTATGATTAACGAGTAAAAATGAAAATCGCGAAAGCACAGCACGACATTTAAAAGCTACGTCAATCCTTGGGTAAAATGTAAAAGTATATTATTATTACCACATAAAAATCAAGTTCTCGAACTTACCATCTACTTACGTAACTAGATCTATTGTGGGAGAAGTAGAGTGAAGAGATTCCATTACAGGGGAAAATTTCAAGAAGAGAAGAAACTTGTACAAAATATTCAGTAAAGATCATTTAGTAGCTCTAGACAACCCCTACGGAAGAGGAGAAAGAAAAAAAATATGATTGGGATGAGAACTAGCAATGTTTACAGACAAGAGTTGTCGTCCATATCTACCTTAACAGTTAACAGAGAAAGTGATGTTTTTCACGATGATGTAATTTGAAAAGTAATAAAAAGAGGATATTTTTCACTCATTACATCACCCGCAAGAATAATGTGTCTTCAATATAACTAAATGCTGCGAAATCTTCACTCGTGCAGACCTAACCGACATGACCCAAGGGCAGAAAAATATTCAAACAATTTATACTAAAAAAAAGACGTTATAGCTGGTTAAAGAATTATGTAAATGCGAGGTAGAAGACAGTAAGTGGGGTCTTAAGGCAACAAATTGGACACTAGCGGATAACTAATGGAGGTTCCAGGAGTCCTAGAGTTCGTTCTAACCAAACACCGATAAGAGCAAATGCCAAGACTGAATTGTAAAGTGATAAAAGATGTCTTATATGTTCCAAAAACACAATGGCATTTAGTTATATATTTAGTTGTTATTTGGCTTTGGAAAAAAATTAGGTTTCACAAACCTGCAAAGTAACATGATTACGTAAACAAAACTGTCGTTCATTATCTACATGTTCTTCAAATGTAATTTTAATTGTACTTAATTTTGAAGTAGAAATTTAATATTGTAAGATATAGCAACACTCTGTAATATGGAAGAAATATCCAAATATGCGAATGAAATAAATCCAACAACCCAACCAATCTTAAAAGATAGGAAGGTAAATGCTTAGGGAGTGCAGTGCATTAATATCGCGTAGCTATGGTTTAAAATGCATCGTATCAGTCGCAGCATCTCTACATCCTATCCGTCTGTGTAATCTTCTTACTCACAAATGTTTGCCTACTACATTCAAACTACTCAAACATTCGCCAAGCCCCGAACCATCGCGAACTAAGCTAATTTGCAGATCACGAAGAGCGTCTACCTGTGGGTTCTCACATGACCACAAAAATGCCAAACACAGCTGCGGAAAATTTTCGCAAAAGAGTGAAGACGGTGGTCATCGCCAGAAAGGGGGTCCTCCTCGGGAGGTGAAAATCCTGTCCAGCCTCCCTCTCTCTCTCTCTCTCCCACCTGTCCGCCGACGCCCCCCCCCCCGACCACTCCAATCCCGCCTCGCTTGGCGGCACGTGATGAATGGAAGGAGGGGCGAAGGCACACACACGCCCACGGCGCCCCCTTCCCTGGCCCGCCCGCCCGCCCGGCCAGCCGGCGAGCATCGGCCTCGCCCAAGAGCTCTTCCACCGCCTCCGCGCCGCTGCCGCTCCGAGAATCGAGGATCCGTCGGCGACGGCGGGGCGGTGCCCGCGCTTGACAGCGATTTGGGACGGCAGGACTCTAGTAGTGCGTGAATTCTAGACCGAAGGAGGCAGGAGCGGTGTCGATACTTTCGTTGCGGTAGTGGCGGGAGCTGCGAGAATAACGGGCAGGGAGGGCCCAGAGGAGGCGGTGGCAGAATCGAACCCGATGGGAAGGAGGTAAGGCCAGGGGCAGTGGCGGTGACGGGAGTGTGGGAACAATCGGGTGCGCTGACCACTCCCGCGCAGCGGGAGGGCCCGCCGCCGCCGCCGGTCACGCCGGCCCGTCGAAGGCCCGCCTCCCCGCCCTCCCCCGCGCGGCCCCACGCCCCCCACCCGCCGCCGGGCCAAGCACCTGCGGTATGCGGCGCGGCCGCCGGGCTGCCGAGCACCTTGAACTTGTTGCGTCACCGGCGCGGCGGCGGCGGCCGCCCCGCCACCGCCCCGCCCCGCGCCGCGCCGGTCCGAGAGCGCGAACAGCGGCCGACGCCTCCGTGACTTGCTCTGGAGGCGGCGGGCGGGCGACCGCCGCGGCCGCGCCGTGCCCGGAGCACCGCTTGGCCCAACCCTTCTCAGAATTCCACGCCCATGCGTCCTCTCATATCCGGTTCACACGACACGCGCTCGCGAAATTGAGAGATACACGAGGGCCGAGCTGATAGCGCCCATTTGCCTGCTCGAGTAAATCATACCAGACGTGACAGCATAAAAGAAAATAGCCACGTCTCATACATGGACGAGTCGGATTTGTAAACGCGTTTTATGAAGGCATATTCATATAATATTGCGGGCACCCTCGTAAATCCCTTTGTCAAATTTTTGGTGCATTTATTTTCAGAACGACACACGGAAAAATACAGAATGACATTTCAAAGAGGTACAATGCAACTAGATTCTAGGAAATTCGTGCCTGGAATGACATCTGCAAAGTACCACTTCACATACAGCGAAATAAAAATGCCCTTAACAGTACATTTTTCCTCGTGAAAATTACCTGAATAGTATACCAACTGAAAAATGTTCGTTCAACCGAAGTTGTATAGATATAAATAAAGAATAAACTTTATATCCATATACTTGTGATATCACGCCCGCGTTAATAAATTGGTTTTCCGAAGAGTTACAATAACGTAACATCTGTAAATATGAAATTCAGATTTCAATGAACATGCCAATCCATCGGAAACAAAGTTATATCTAGTAAAAATGTTTTCCTAAGTAAAATCATATTTTTTTGAGACCTTGTATTTACGATCTTTGTAATATGCAGATTAAATTATCATTATTTACACATTCAACCCAAGTACACACAAGAATTAACTTATTAAAATATTTTTATTTCTATAATACATTAAACTGAAATAAGAGCTATAAGCAGCACACAAAAAATAGGATATTCCAATCAGTTACGCTTTCCAGAAATTAATTAACATGAACAAATACAACAAATATATTAACAGTAGAACGAATCCACCGCTGAGAGGTCAACATCAACCAGCGTCTAGGCGGTTAGATGAAGAGACGTCGGAGCAGCAGACACCACACGTGGTGCAGAGAGAGAGAGAGAGAGAGAGAGAGAGAGAGAGAGAGAGAGAGAGAGAGAGAGAGAGAGAGAGAGAAAACGAAGAAAAGATCATGGTGCTCGGCAGCGACAAGCGCGCATAAAATGCAGGAATCCACCCATTGACTTCTCTAACGAGCTCCTCGTTGGGAAGCAAGTGGGCAGTCCTCGGCTCGCGACCCGCGCCACCGGCTTTGGGTAGGTCCAAACCGCCCCGCCCCGCCCCCCACCCCTCCCGGTGCCTTGTAGACGCCTACACCCGCTCGATCGCTACTTCGACCCCTGACTTACTGCAGCCGTTGCTGGATAGACCTGCGTGCGTTGCGAATTCGGCCACCGCTACCCCCCCTAACACTCGCCACCAGCTTTGGGCGACAACGCCTTCTGTCTGGCCCACCTTACATCGCTTCCTTCTTAGCTATTTAAACGCATGCGCTTTGGTCGCCACACCCACCAATCACAACCCTTGCCAACATCCACAATTTACTTTACACGACATGGAACGTTCTCCAGATGGCTAAACGATTGGAAAATAATAAGTGGTAATACAATAAATATCCCAAAATGAAACTCCTGATAAATTCTCAGATAATGGTTTCATCCAACTCTAAAACTATAAATATGAAATCCGTGAAGTTTCCGTAATCATAACCATTTTCCTGCAGTATCCGTGCACTAAAATAAGAGTGCACTAAGCCCTTCTCGTTGCAAGGTTTTGTCTATAAATGAATTAAACTTTAAAATAAAGAATAAAAAGTGTCTCGTGATTACATTCGACCTCATACTGCCATCGTCCCAAATCGTAGCACTGAACAATACTACACCTTACTGTTTAAGATAAAAACTGAGCTGAACAATGCAAAAGTAGGTATATGTATGAATTCTAGTCTCTTACTTTTAAATTCATCTTACTAGGCAATGCACTTCTTTGCAAGAATACCGCATATCAATGACCTACCACACTCATTCAGGGACAAAGTAAAGCATTGAGGATCCCACCCATAATTCACGAACACTTAACGCTCGTCTGTCGATGATTGGCGATTCCGCGTCCGTCAATTGCCAAGGTCATTAGTCCCGTAAATTAAATGAATGTTTTATCGCAGGAGGTGGCTGTGATCTTCCCCTGCTGGATGGCGAGATCCGGCGCAAACCTACCGTCGACTAGCGGGGTTTTCCCCAACCAGGTATCTCCCACCAGCGGGGTCACCACCCCCGCCAAGGCAAGCTCTAGGCTCCCGATCGGTCTCCCGGCATATATGGCAGTATAGTGCGTGTTAGTGTGAATATGTGTAAGGGGTGAGGACAGGACAAGAAGAGGAACGAAAGATCGCGCGCGGTCCGTGGTCTGTTTGTTAGAGTACTGCTCCGGCATTCGCCTGGTGTTGATCGGAGAAACCACGGGAAACTACCGATCATACCACCCGGCGCTAGAATTCTCTTCCAGGCAGCGACTCAAATCGATCCAGCTACGTCACTAGTCGAGAATCCTTCCGTCGTCGTGACTGGAACTGTGGGCCCGATCACAGGCACTGCAGTGACATCAGTTGATGCCCTGAGCCACCTACGCCGGCGCATGTCTGTCAACATTCAGCTGTCCACGAGCTGCCCACATTCTTCCCGCAATCGCCCCTGCCTCCCACGGCCTCCCGGAGCGCCTGCGCTTTCTAGGCGCGGCGCGGCGCGGCGGCCTTAACAAACTGTACCGCACACGACGTCCGCCTCTCCAATAAATACAGGGTTAACGACATGCGCAAGTAACAAGCGCTCTCGCGAACACGCCGCCGCCGCCGCCGCCGCCCGCTCGCCACGCGACGCCGCGGAAAAAAAAAGAACGAGCAACGCCGCCGCCCCACAAGCACGCACGCACACAAACAACGAGTTTCCGGCCGCGACACGGGACGTGCAAGAAGAACCAAGAACCCACCGGGCCGACGCACAGGCAGAGCGAGCGAGCGAGCGAGCGAGCGAGCGAGCGAGAGAGAGAGAGAGAGAGAGAGAGAGAGAGAGAGAGAGAGAGAGAGAGAGAGCAACGGAATCAGAAAGGCACGAGTGAGAAAGAGGGAGAGAGGAGTGCGGGAGGGCGAGCGCCCGATAATTAGATCTGGTGGCAGCGGCGAGGGCGCGGGCGAGGGCGAGTAGCCCGAAAGGCGGAAAGGCGCGTGGGGGCGAGGAATGAAGATGTTTCGTCGCAACGCGACGCGGTTTCCTGGCACGCCGCCAGAAAAACAACACGCCGCGCGGCGACGACCCCCGTCATGGACACGACAGCCGACGGCCACGCCGGAAAGATTTTCCCCAATGCGGAGATATGGTTCTTTTGAATTGTAAATGGACATGCTAAGCCACTTGTGTGATGTTAGGCGCAATGTTGGATGGGCGGATCCCGTACTGTGAGACAGAAAGAAAAATAGAAAATCTTGTTTCTTGAAAGTATACACTGTCTAGGCAAATAATCTGTTCTTTTTGTTTAAGATCTTGCTTATGTTAGTGCGATTTTTTCCAGCAAAAGTTGACCTGTAACCTACGAAACGGTGAAATATATATTTAATAACATAATATAGGGTTTATTTTAATTTCTTATTAGTTTTTTTTACCAACTAATAATGCAAAGTACCTAAAAAAATCACTAAGGATCGCAACTGGCCACAAAAGGGAAACTAAGCATCCCTGAAGAACGAACAGCAATACTAATCTGAAAGCCATATTGCTTAGCTTTCATAAAGACTAACGATGAAAGTCCCCAAACTACCACCTTCAACTTCTCATAGTAGGCATTGCAGAATTCGTGAGTACTCAGAGAGACCCGAGGTTCTGAAAATGGGGAAACAACAAAACCTCAGCCGACAGGCACAACAGAAGGAACGAATAGCGAAACGAGAGTGACAAGAACGTAACAGTGAAAAGTGGTTTTCCAGGCAGCTGACTAGGGGGACGGCACGGAGGGCGATAAGCAGCACGGGCAATAGAGATAGGACAGGAGAACAGAAAAGAAAGAAGAAGAAAAAATCGCGCAGAAAAGTTTCTCCTCGAGAGGGTGTCGACGAAAAGATATCGGGTGGCGGGAACGGCGCGATGGCCCGACGCGACAGGCAGGAAGCGGCGCGGCGCGGCGCCCAGTCACCCGGCACGCCCACAAAAGCGCCGAGCCGCCCGTTCGCACGCGCGCCAGCGAGCGGGCGAGCGCCGGGGGCGCGCCACGAGGGCGGCGGGGCGCGTTTTGCGAGGGCGAGGGCGATCCGCCCGCGCCACCGCCGCCGTCGCCGCCTATCACGCGGATCAGCGAGCGCACGGAATGTGCGGTGCGGGGCGGCGCGGCGACGGCACGAAACGGGACGCTCTCCTCTCGCTGCCCCGCAGAAGCACAGGTAGGGCGGCGACGGAGGAGGAGAGGTCCGAGGCACGGGCACGGGGATTGCGACAAGGAGCTGGATTGATTGATTGATTTTTTCGTGTTTCCGGGCGCGTCAACTGCTTCGGTTATTAGTCCCGTTAGTGTAGTGCATGTTTTTTCTCTCTCGGGAGACGGCGGTGATCTTCCCCCGCTGGATGGCGAGATCCGGCGCCAACCTACCGTCGGCTAGTGGGCTTCCCCCTAACCAGGACTCTCCCACCAGCGGGGCACCGCCTAAGCCGGGACAAGCTCTAAGCTCCTGACCGATCTCCCGGGATATGTGGTAGTGCAGTGCGAGGATAGAACTAGGAAGAAGGACAGATCGCGCGCGGTCCATGGTCCGTTTCTTAGGGTACTGCTTCGGCATTAGCCTGGTGTTGATGGGAGACACAACGGAAAACTACCGATCAGAGCAGCCGGCCGCTAGAATTCTCCTACAGACAGCGATTGAATTCGACCTAGTTTGAAAGCTAGTGTCTATAATCCTGCCGCCGTGGGGAGTGGGAACCTAGCACCTTCCGGTCAGAGGCGCTGCAGTAACATTAGTTGGCGCACTGAGCTACCGCTCCCGGTACAAGGAGCTGGACGACGAAGGGAATCCCACTCACCACAATCAATACACTCGTTATGCCTTGTTATTATACGCGCACGTTTTCTTGAGCACTCGCTTCGCTAGTTGCGAGAGGAGTGGGGAGTTTGGTTGTTTTGACAAAAAGAATTTTATATCCAATTTGGAATTTGCAAAATGGTTTCGATTACACGGGAGAAAACATTTCTGGTCATCAGATTTCGTCTACAATGCTCGTTGCTATCGTATATTGTTAATTCAACTAATGTTGGCAAAGGAGTGGGGATAGTTATTCCGGACGTTAAGAAAATGTGCGCGTATAATATCCATTTTGGAAAGTTTATTCGGACGAACCATCATATTCACGATTCACGCCACTCATTTCATTTACAGTGCCCAATTTTAAGCGTAGCTGTTGGGATGAGAGAGAAAATTATGCTCGCATACATTAACGTACGCCAAACGACGTAACTTCATTGGATTTCAATACAATAATTTTCAGAATATTACATTAAAATATCATTTACATACCAATACGTTCTGTGTGTACCTCCTCACATTCCATAACATCTAATTTAAACATTCGAACTTCATCAATAGGAAATGTGAGGCGAAAAGTTTTGAATGAAATTATTAGGTTTCCACTCAATACACTTAATTTCGATAGCTTATAACGAAACAACCTTTAGCGCATTCATGAAGGTAAGTCTGAGAAACCGAAATGTGAAAAATCATGGCACTTAAAAATCCTGCGAAATCGAACTTTGGCCACCACTACCTATCTAAGAGCGAGGGCGCTAAAATACCTTTGATGATGAATGAATGAACGAACGTTTAAGTGTATGTGAGCCCGTAGGAAAAGCCTAAGACGCTGAGGTGGGCCACGAGATACCGGAACATTACCTTGCAGAAAACTCCGAAAAAATGTCCACAGAAATCTTTGAAACCTTAAATCCTTCGTGAACAGTGACCGTCAATATCTTCATCGTCAGGCCTTGCAAATGCACAAAATTGATATATAAATGTAATATACAAGATAAATAATAAATGAATACATTAATTGTTCACAAGTGCAGACATCGCAGCCAATTGCCTTCGCTTCATACACGATACTCAGTTAGGTACCATTGGCAGTACGAAACTCGTATCAATGACGCAGGGAACTTAACTAGTAAGTGCAGTAATCTACCGCTGGCACTCCGAGCTGTGTTCACAGTATCACAAATACGAGGCATTCGTTTCTAACACACCTACGTAATTCAATTTTATTTATTTATTTATTTTTTTTCATAATCCAAATGCAGGGTTTCTTACATGAACCAAGCTAGTCCCAATTTGCGATTTACAAGGAGGCATTACACCATCATATGTAAACGTGCATAGTAATTAATTAATGATTTTTCGGCGCCTTATATCTTTCAATGTGTTGGGCACTTGGCGAAAGGAAATGTTCCAGCAGATAGCGCCAGTTGGCGGGAGTACATTGGTGAAACATCTCAAAATATGGAATGAACTGGTTGTGGAAAGAACCCCCTCAACTGATGATGTGTACGCGGCGGGGTGGGGTGTGTGGTGCGGAGGGGTGTGGAGGGGGAGGGCAGCGGCCGCTTGGGCTCCCAAGACACAGACAGCGCTGGGTGGGCATCGAATGCTCATCGCCCGCGACGCGTTCGTTGGCCGCCGCCGCCGCCGCCGCCGCCGCGGAGCCAACGAACGGGACCCCGGCTGGCTCCCCGGCTCCGGCCGTCACCTGCGCACCAGCACTCCGCCACAGATGTGCAACGTGCTGCAGCTGCACGAGCTACCATTGCATTTGTGGACCTTCTATGACAAGGCTCGCGGTTCAAAGTTTCTTCTAAGTACTGCGCCATTCCTGATGCCTCCTGATACTACTGTTCAAAACTACTATTTGTCAACTATTAGTGATTTCCCATGTGCGCAAAAATTAAGAAAAAAACTAACTATTCTGCCTCTGGCCATGATGTAAGAGGTGCCTATTGTTTCGTTGGCTACCCATAAACTCAGATAAATACAGAATCAATTAAACATTTCGATTTTGACTGCACAACGAAAATATTCGATTGTGTTATTCGATCGGAAAATCTTTTAGTGTCGGTTTATTTCGCAGCATTTCTGCTGGCGCTGGGCACTAATACGATTATACTACACACAGGTTAAGAACATGACTCTGTCTCCACTATTTGTGCTTCATCGCATGTATAGAAACGAAATTATCGTTGACGTCAGATATAATTATCAACTAGCAGCTATATAACCCATTAAAGTGCACCTCATATCTCCTGATACTCCCAGCTCGTAGTACTCGAAGTTCCGTCAGCATATGTTTTATGCTGTGGTGGAAAATCTCGTAAAAATTAGCTGCGCGTCTGAGAAACGGGAAAAATGGATGAATCACGTAACATAAAATATGTTTACTTTTAAATTAACATTCAAACCCTTTCCATAAGTACAGTACTCTGAAGCATATCGTGGAAAAGTCTATCATCGTTTTCGTGCGGTTACTCAATTGTGTTACGTGCGAGCTATCATCAGCAGTTAGTGGATATTTTGGAACAGCAACCAAAGAAACCAACAAAAATTTTAAAACTAGAAAACTTTCTTTTTTCATCCGCTATCTTCGCTCTACAAGAAACAAACTCGACAGTTCACAAATTACCACACTCCAAAACAATGTAATGAACGGTTAACCCGACAAGCAGAGTGCTATGTCCTTCCTTCCATGTTCGTTGAGAACTTCTCTCCAATTCAACTTCCATTCTTGTTGCAAACGCTCATTACCTTCACATATGATTAGCTGCAAATCCGCTAACATTTTTACACGAGGTTCAATTTTACGGAAACAAAATGTATTATACAATTTATAAGAGAATAAAATGACTCATTCCGTCCACCCGCAAAAGAGAATGTCGACCTTCATTCCAGGCAACAGGTGGTGGCGTCGACACAATCTAACATCTACGCAATATTATTCCCATCACAATGGATTTCGGCAAATACGTCAAGTTTTGGTTTCAAATGTTAAACGGAGCATTTACTTATTTTTCATTTCAACCCGAAAATGTATCACATATACGCAAGGTCACGGGTTTCACTGTAATTCAATACGGAGTTTATTTCAGTATCGAATGTCAAACAATTACGTAACATCACATTTCTTGAAATGAACTAGTACACAAGATTATTAGTATTGATGGTGTGTACACCATCCCTCAGTCATAACTTCATTTAAAATAGTTTACAGAAAATTTTGGCACATTATTTACTGAAGTGTTTACGAATTCATTAATGAAATACGAGGGTTGGGGCAGAAGTCACGGCAACTATTTTTTTTAAAGAAATATTATCCGACCACAGAATTGTATTTGTCTCGTGAAAGAAATGCTGTACGAATATGTTTTCACTACAATTCGTAGATGGATGTGTGGGTGTTTCAATTAGCACAGAGAGCAACGGGAAATCAGTTGCCTGTTCACTCTCGTGCGAGAGTGAACCCGTTTCGAGCAGCTCTCATTCACCAAGATAGCAGTAGTCCATAGGAGAAATGCCCGAGAACGTTGAAGGGTATTGGTGGAAGCTCTTGGGAATAATTAATTTCCTCAACGGACAGTCGCGAGATGGGCAGGAGCGTTTCCGCTGGGCCGCGTAGCATCTTGCGATCAGGAACGCACGTGACCTATGAGTGTAAGGGCCGTGCAGTAATCGAACCCGCGTAATCTGGCCTTTAGAAACATATTCAATGCTTTTGAAATGCTGTGAACTCGTACATGCTAAAATGTCTTGGAACATGAAACCAATTCTGTCATTGCAAATATGGTACATGAGAAACATAATTTTGATGTCTTTAGTTGTCTAAGCTCTTAGTTCATATCGTGTCCTTTCATGTGTGTATTTCGGATGTTCCACTCGTGCTTGTATTCTCACCAAAAAAATAGTAGTTGCCATGACTTATGCCCCAACCCTAGTATAAGTAAGACAAACTTATCTGTATCACACTTTATCAAGTTCCCTGTACTGGCACAAACTTTCCTGAACATTCAGTTCTCTTGGAAAACTAAATCAAACAGTAACCATCCACATAATAATCGTATTGGGACCACAACGGTTTTACAAAAATAATGCAATGCGTCGCATAAGCTTCAAAATACCAAGCGAATTGCAAAAGGGGGGCAAATGTGCAAGTCCGACTTCAATAAGAGAGGTCTAGAACACTTCACTCCTCGGATCACGCGACCTTATTGGAGCTGATATGACACTTCACTTTTCACAGGCGACTGGAACTGCCGCCAGCGAATCGTGACCGTCTCCTCCGAGGCGTCGTTCAGGACAATGGAGCGTGCGATCGAAAAAAAAAACGCCGGCGTCACAAAGCGACGGCGGCTTATTGATTCCCACCAATCCACACCCGCAACGAATGCGACCAACTCATCCGTACATCTCGCCCCCCCCCCTCCTCCTCCCTCCCTTCCTTCCTTCCAGCGGAGGTGCAACACGCCCACAAATGAGTAACATGCACCCACGTCAACTTCTCACGCAGAAAGCAAGATCTCATTAATCGTTTACATGAGCTTGCGGGCGCGGGTTGCGAGTGTTCGATTCCGGACGCGTCAACTACAGAGTCCCGCAAGTGGAGTGGATGTTATATCCCGGGGCTGCGGCGGTGTCGCTCCGCTCTGTTGGTACGTGAGATCCAACGCCGACCGTCACGGCTGCTTGCGGTTTTCCCTTGCAGGTATCTCCCGGAACAGTCGGACCGCTCCGTCCAGGTCAAGCTCTACGTTCGCCACGTGAGTGGTAGAGTAAATGAATGTTTGTAACGGAAGGGGAAAGGGCAAGGTTGAAGACAAAGGACTTGCATAGTCCGTGGACTGTTACAGTACTGCTCTGGCATTGGCTGGTATTGATCGGTGAAACCTCCGAAAATAAGGATCAAAACGTCGGTAGTTTAAATTCTCCGCACACAGTTACTAGTTCAATTTGTCCTGGCTATGAAACCAGTGTGGACAGTCGCCACCCGAATCCTAAAATATCACGTCCATGATGCTGCAAGGGCAAATGTTTCTGCAGAGCTATCGCAGCCAATGTTAGTTGTTGGAAGCCACGAGGCTTCGAAAGTTTCTCAGGACGTATTCTTCAGTCTTTCATTAACACATTTTCTTCAATACTTGCTTCCATATCGTACGTAGAGGTGGAGTGGTGTACGTGTACAGATAGGTATGCCAATCCAAGTGTGCCAAATAATCAGCGTAGCTGTTTCACCCTACTCCTGCAATGTAAAGCAACCCTAGAACCACGTGTAAACATTCAAAATGCGCACCGTTGGTGGGGAATAAATTTCTTTGAACGCTTGATGTAAGACCAAAGGATAACTGTGACCCGAAATTAGTTCAGTTTTCAAAGGATGTAAAGGGAAGGACAGCCAGATCACCTGCAAGCTGAGACCAGACTTCTTGGCAGAGCTCCTGCCTTGTGAGGTATAGGTAAAACCCATTAGAGTTGCTGGACGCCTGAATTCGCACCCCCTTATTGTGGCCTCTTTCAACTCAACCTGGAGCACTATCCCGCTGCATAATTTACGGACAGATGCCTTTTATTTCCTCATTATTATTTTAAAGCAAGGGCGTTCATTAAAGTGGGCACCAAAAGAAGCTGTGTTAGGAAATAATTTACCAACTCGCTCACAAGTGACTAAATGCTCCCCATTCACGCAATGTAACACGAAACCGAGACATAATAAAACAATATACCGCAGGGCTCCTGATACACGATTAGAAGTTTTAATTACGGATGTGGCAATCTCTGGCCCTTATTGAGTTGTTAAAGCTCCTCGGAGCGCTTAGGTGCACGCAAAATGTTCTGAACCGTGAAATTAAAAGCGAACCGGTGGTACCGAGGCGAGCGGACGCCAAGGATGCCGGCGCGAGGCGGCGGACGCGTCCCCCCGCCCACGCCGCCGCCGCCGCCGCCCCCGCGCCGCCCCCGGACACGGTTGACAGTGCAGCAACTACAAACGCAGCCCTAGGGGGAAAGTAGTTCCGCTGCTCGCGCACGACGCAACGGGACGTGGAGATAGATCGCCACGGTGACAGAGGTGGCCCGATACGATGGCAGCCCCGCCCCCCAGCTAATTTACGCATAAACAAACAAGGCAGTTGCTACATTTGCATGACCATCAATTCCCTTTCCACATTACCGCGAGTTCAATCGTGAAAACACTTGCTCATTAGCTCACAAAAAAATTAATTTAAAGGTTGACATTCATTATTCACTGAAACAAGTTCTCGTCACACTTCAAACAAAAAAGACGCATATTACAGGAAAGCCAAACAATTATTTTCTTTCGTCCTAGAGGTTAAAAGAGCAGATACCCACGACCCATTCATCTACTCATTAAGTGTATTTCCGGGAATCAAAGATAACAAAGAAAAGAGCCAAATAAATTCTAAGGTAAAGAAGGGCCATGTAATCAATAAAAGCAAAAATATTCCATCCTAATTAAACAGCACATTGAACTTCGAGCAGATACACGATAACTGACGCAAAAAAGAGAATCAAGTATGAAAACTCTAATCCTACCATGCACACGTTTGATCATTTCTTCGTTAGTTTTCTTGTTTGATTGATGCCAACAATCAACCCGGTAACATCAAATGACTCATTGTGAATCCAGTTATTCATTTTGTAAAGCGGCACCAAGAACGATTTTTTTAAAAAATGTCTCGTGATATATCTTCTATTTAATAAAATAAATCCTTTTCCTAATTAATAATACACTAGTAATCTAAACTTTTTTTTTTATGAATCAAACCTATCTGCAGACAGAATATCCGTGTGTAAATCACATCGAATGCATTTGCGTCCCACGGAAACAGTAATCCCACTGCGTCAAAAGCTCCGCGCTAAAATTAAATACATCTCGAGCGCGGAAAGCGGCCCCATCCAAACGCAGCAGGTGCGCCGCACTGAGCCCGCACCTCACTTCTCCGCTCCCAATGAAGCGATAACGGCGCCGGAGACGCACTTCCGCCGTGCCGCGCGTCGGCACTTCTCGCGGAGACGTCGCCGTGGAGCAACTGTCGAGGCGCCGTGTGCCCCACGACACCATCCCTAATTATATGCGCTTCGGGCTCGCATAAGGCGGCGTGTTCATTCTCGCGTTAAGCCCAGATACCATCGCCACCACGGCCTTCCTCTTACCTTTCCAGAATGCTAAAACCCGCGGTGCTCTGAATAGAAATTTTATGATCACTTAAGTTCAACTCTTGCTATCTTATGCCGCGGGAGGAGGGGGGGAGGCCGCAATGTAGGATTAAAACACAAAATTATCGCGAGTTTACAGTTCCTGTAGCGAACGAGGAAGTTGTGAATCGCTGACTTCGTTTTATTTGCGGGTTTCATATCCCCGTGCTTCACGACTACGATTGAAGCCCATTTGTCTGTCACTTAGCACACTGTAACCTCCCGACGGTCGTCGCGACGAACACAAGGAAAGCCAATGAAGACGGCTGCAATAGGGCACGACGTCGTTCAGAACTTTCCTCAATTGCCCATGGTCGTCAACACGAGACGAGGAAGACGCTACAAAGCTGTACTGATCTATCAAAACAATTCGCTGAACACCAAGGCAGACATGTTCTTATCTATTATTAGCAGTAGGGAAAGTATGGTTAAACACGCACGATAACGCTTTTCAATTCTCATTGGCGCATTCTTTCGTCACATCGTTGACCAAAGTCAGGCGGTGAGAAGCTTGAGAGTGACATGCTCGGTCAAACTGCAAGGAAAAGATTTACAAGAATTCGTCAGAACGAACATTTCGAAATGCTTGTATACCATCACATTCAACAAAGCAATTATAAGAATATACAAAAATATATCTGAAAAATCTACATCAGATTTTTTAAACGGGAACATAGAATAAATATATTACCTCAAATTAGCCATTAACAACAAAGTATACATATACACCGAAGGTATTCGTTTTATTAGATTTTTTAGCATGACAGCAATAAAGAAAATCTCAAATGCACACTAGAAATGTTTTACTAAATCCTGTGATTATCAAACGTTCCCAGATGGCGTTGCGACAGACCCTGATTAAGTACGGCTCAGAAGTTAATGCTGCTAGAAACGAAGAAATGTGCATGAAAATATGCTCCTCCTTTTTTAAAATATGCGCCAGAACTAAAGCAATATGCTCTAACAATTAAATTTCAAGTATTTATTAGCAACTACAAAATTTTTAATTTTAAAAATTACTTTTGCATTTTTGCTTCTTTTTAGTATTTCAGCGATAATTTTTATAGTAAAATATTATTTCGTCTGCATCATCGTCGAAGTATCAATTCCAATGCCTCAAATTCTTTATCGCAGATAAATCATCACGTCATTCGTTAGCGGAGAAATCATTTCCGGTCGCAGCACCATGATATCATCTAAACATTCAGACAAATACTGCTGCAACGAGCGAAAGACATTCCCACTATTTCTCATGAAAAGCATTCGCATTCACATTTGTGAAGTACACTTTTCGGTTTCAGGAGGCTAGTATGTATATTAATTGAAATTCCAAGAGAAATATCCACATTAAGAAAAAAGCAATAAAATATGAAATAATAACTTAAATATAATGGAAATATGATGCATTAACACAAAATACCCTAAATATGTACTAATATGCCATATAAAATCACCGAATTTGTGTACGTCTGATTGTGTTTCGTGGACAATTGATAATTAGCATTTCATAAAGCTCATAATTGAAAACACGATTTTTCATAAATTCCGGGCCTCACTGATAAGAAAATCCTCTATTCCTCCGCCTCGTCACCCCTCTTGCAGTACTGGCGTGGGCAGAGCTTTACAAAAGCGAGTACCCGGGGGCGGGGGCGGCGAGTGACAAGCGCCGACGGCAGCTAGGGGATGGGCGACCCGGGCGCTCGCGTACTGCGCACTTGGCCGCGAGGCGGCGCGGGGGCGCTGCGCTGGGGGGAAGGGGGGGGGCGCGCCAAACGCGCTACGCAGCGCCTGCCTCCCCACGTGGGCACCGGACCACCCCCGAGGAGCCCCGCGCGGGACGTCCAACGACGCCCGCCCGCCCGCCTGCCCTTCGCGCGCCCCGCGCACTGCGCACCGGCCGCCGGTACGACGAAATCGCGGAATGGATCGACTGAAGGATTGTTTCCCAGCACCTCAACTGCTACGGACATTTGCACCATTCATGTAGTAAATGTTTTAACACTACAGGTGACGGTCTTTCTGTCCCACTGGATGGTGAGATCAGGCGACGACCTACACTGTCGGCTTGCGGGGAGGGGGGGGGGCTTCCTCCCAAGTATCTCTCCAAGTGGGGAAACGCCCCAACCGGGACAAGCCCTACACCCCCGACTGCCCGCCCCCCTATGTGTGGTAGTGTAGTGCACGAGAGTGTAAGCAAATCGAGGAAGAGGAAGGAAAGATCGCGCGCGACACACGGCCTGTTTGTTAGGGTACCGACGTTAGCCTGGTATGGAGCGGAGATAGCACGAATACTACCGATCAGAGCAGCCGGCCGCTGGAATTATTCTCCAGACAGCGGCTGAATTCGACCTAGCTAGTAGTGGCGTCAAAAATTCGCCAGCGTCAGAACTCGAATCCTCAACCTCCCAAAGCAAGTCGCGGCACAGAAAGCAGCAAAGCTGGTTCTGCGCCAAACAGAGCCCCTTCGATCATCCACAAAATAAGGTAGCGTCCGAATTGCACGTCTTCAGAGTGATGGAGTTGGATTATACAGCTCAACGGACATCAGCGTAAAGCAGAGCTACTCATTTGCACTATGCACTGACAAAACAAAGGCGTTATTGTTGCAATGTCACACACACCAATACACATGTCTTGTAAAGAGGAATGACATTGCAAAACATGGATACTTCAAAACTTCCATATTAGTAATATATCGATCCAAAATAGTCCAATGTTTTTCAAAATTTGTTTAGTAACTTCTAATATTAATGTTCTCGGCTGCGACAGCGGCGAGAGGGGGTTTAATTTGACAGCAGTCGTGGTTTTAATAAATTATAATAAGATTTAACTTGTAAAACAACCTAAAAAATAAGAATGGTCAAAATTCATCAGATTGAATACATACACATACACGATTCAAAAGGGAAACTTTTCTAGAATGTAGAATTGACTTCTGATCTTTTTAGACGCTTCACCTTCGGTGGGTTTGTTCCGAAAGAAAGTTCAATTTATTCATAAGAAATTCACAATAGCTTTCTCAAATTATGGTAATGCTTTTAATCAAAAATACAAGATCGATAACATTTAAGAAAGGGCCCAACCATCGATAATTAAAACACACAAGATCTTTAAATCGATGTCACATCCTCCATGCGATCCAAATTCATCCAGTCATTCGTGGCGTCGAGTGCTAGCCTTGCGTAGGCCTCTAGATGCGCTTCCTATTCTCGACATGTAAACACACGTGATAAAGCGGGAAGAAACGGCCTTGTGAAACATGTTCCGTGTCGCAAACACATGAGAGCCCTTTGTGCTAGATGTGTACAGGATGCGCACATTGTGTAGCAATCTCTGTACACAGCTACGAACGTGTTAAATAAAAGGTTGTTCTCCCTAAATATTGAAATTGTGACTCATTTCCAACCCAAATAATTTCAAACTTTGTACTAACGTCGTTTGCATTTCATACGCACCACTTATAAAAAAAATAACAGAAGTTAAAGAAAAGGAGTACATGAAATCAATTTCCAAATGTATATTTTCTTGACTACTAGCAGATCAACGATTGAAAAAAAAACAAAAAAAACACGAAAGACACACTAACTTCCACAGCTCCAAACGCTGCACGACTAGTACCTCTTTAAATACGTTCCCAAAAGGAACCAATGGTTTGTGATTACTTCCTGATGCAGTTTTTGGGGGGTTAATACGTTATTATAACTGTCTATCAGTCAAACAAAATCGAAATCAGCACTTTTCACTTCTGACGAGGCTCAACATACACCAAGCCATGTGAAACGAGCGAGAAAATTACGTTTTGAGCCATCTCTTTTCCTGCACGGATTGCGCCACATCGCGTCGCCTAGTTTGCTGCGCAGTTCGCGAAATAAGGTGCAGCGGAGTATAGAGCAGCGGGCAGAGCGGCTTTTGCGCGGGAAGACCCCATGGGAGGTGGGGGCCCGCGCTTGCGCAAAGGCCTTCTCCCCCGCCGCAGCCCCCCACGCCGACGCCTTCGCGGCGCGGCGCGGCGTCGCGACGCCTGCCCGCCCGCCCCTCGCCTCGCCTCCGACGGCCGTTCAATGTCACGGCTACGGCTCATTGAACCACTGAGCCAGTGTCCTCTCGCGCAGTGACTGGCCTCGTTGGCGATTCCCGCCAAGCCCCGGCGCGGGGCCTCGCCTCCGCTGGCGGGAGGCGCGCCAGAAAAGGACGGCGAGCGACGACGCGGGGAGGGGCGGGGCGGGGCCGACGAACGCCCGAGGATCTCTCAGGGCGCGGGTGAATTTCCTCGGAGATGTTCTTACAGGGGGGAAAAAATTAAAAGGATGACACAGGGAGAAAACCACCGGTTCAAGTCAACAAATGTCACTGCTGGGCATCAGGCCTCAAGGTTCTAGGGTTCGGGTACTGACTGTGACAGAATTTTCGAAGCTAGTGCAATTTCAGCCGCTGTCTGGAGGAGAATTGAAGCGGCTGACTGCTCTGAGTTTTTCGTTGATTCTCCGTTCAACACCAGGCGAATGCTGGAGCTGTACTATAACAAACGCGCAACGATCCCCCGCGCAATATTTCCTTTCTCTTCGTTGTCCTATCGTCACCCCTTATTTTCATACACTACACTACACTAACACTCACGCCGAGACCACTCGGGAGCTCAGAGCTTCTCGAGCGTAGATTCCCCATTCGTGGGAGGAAAAAACTGCAAGCCGACAAGTAGATCGGCATCCGATCTCGCCATCTAAAGCAATAAAAGCATGTACTACACTTACTGGACTAATTACTTTGTTAGCTGACGCGCCTGGAATCATCAATCAATCAATCAAAAAGGGTGAATAGCAAATTGCAGAGGTGAGCGACGTGAAAAATGTTCATCTTCCCAAGGAAAGTCGGCCTCGTCCTCTTCCTCACGCCTTACTGACAAAAAAAAAAAAAAAAAAAAAAAGAGAGAAACAAAACACGATGCTAAAATGAATAGTTCAGAAGTCGACCGGAGTGAGATGGGACACATGTCTCTGCTAACACCAAATATTGCGCCCTAATTTCACGCGCCGCTGTAAATAGAGCACATGTACAATGAAATAGAGGCAAAAGACTTAGACGAGATTCTTACAAACCAGAAAATAGTAATATCACGAGAGGATGTACAACGAAAGAACTGTGGGACTAAGTCAAAGTGAGGGCATCTTCCGGAATATAGCTATCCCGGTCACGGTCCCCAGTCGCCTCCTCTCCCACGCAGGAAGGGCCGAGTGCTTTAGCCAGGCCATACTCATACACCCGGGCGTTGCCGCCGTCACCGCCGCCTCCGCCTCCGGCATTTGCCTTCGCCTTCGTCTTCGCCTTCGCCTTCCCCCTCCGCCCCGTCGCCTTCTCACGGCCCGCGTCGCGACGCGGCGCGACGCGACGCGCATGCGCTTGGAATATTAACACACACGTTCCGTTCGGATGCCATCCACTTTCCGTGGAGGTATTTCATAATCTCGTACGCGAGGCGGGAGGCGGCTTGCGCTCGGGGCGCCGCGCCGCAGCGGCGTTTTCTGCGCAGTTATTGATTTTACGGGCGGGGAGGGGAGGGGGGAGGGGCCCTATCCGTCGTGAAAATTAAACTACTAAATCAATTAAATCGCTCTAAGTGTATGGCCGCGCATGTTAAAAGCGCGTTTCCTCCCCCGGAGCAAGAGCGCGGGAGGCGACGCGGCGGCGCGCCGGGTAAAGTAGTTCCGGAGGCCGCCTCGCCGCTGCCGTCGACGGCAGCAACGAAGGCAGCGAAAGACGTCGAGACGCCGATGTCATTAAAGGGCGCGTCGCTGATGGGAACGCGCA
This sequence comes from Teleogryllus occipitalis, assembly GCA_011170035.1. Taxonomy (NCBI): domain Eukaryota; kingdom Metazoa; phylum Arthropoda; class Insecta; order Orthoptera; family Gryllidae; genus Teleogryllus; species Teleogryllus occipitalis. The sequence continues at coordinate 30,903 of BLKR01002383.1, forward strand.
CCGCCCACGCCACCCAGCGGGAGCGGTAGCTCAGTGCATCAACTGATGTCACTGCAGCGCCTCTGACCGGGAGGTCCTAGGTTCCCACTCCCCACGGCGGCGGCAGGATATTCTAGCTTTAAGCTCGGTCGAATTCAGTCACCGTCTGGAGGAGAATTCTAGCGGCCCGCTGCTCTGATCGGTAGTTTTCCGTGGTTTCTCCGATCAACACCCGGCGAATGCCGGAGCAGTACCCTACCAAACGGGCCACGAACCGCGCGCGATCTATCCTTCCTCTCCCCTTACACACACACACACACTAACATGCACTACACTACCACATATTCCGGGAGAAGGGTCGGGAGCTTAGAGCTTGTCCCGGCTGGGGCGGTGGCCCGCTGGTGGGAGAGTCCTGGTTAGGGGGAAACCCCCACTAGCCGACGGTAGGTCGGCGCCGGATCTCGCCATCCAGGGGGGAAGATCACCGCCATCTCCCGAGAACAAACGTGCACTACACTTACGGGACGAATGACCAAAGCCGTTGACGCGCCCGGAAACACGAAAAACCAACCAACCAACCAACCATCTAAGCAACCCACGCCACGCCTTCGCCTGCCCTGGAGGGTGAGGATGAAGATGGGCGCCGGGGCGGGGTTGGGGGAGCCAAGGGGGTGAGTTTGCGGGCGCGGGGAGCGCCGCGCGCTTGCGATTATAATTCCGATGCTCACTTCATTTGCGTGATGGCGCCCTGTAATACGCGATCCTCGCCCTCTTCCGCGCTCGTGTCGCGGCGCGGCGGCGCTGCTTCCGGGCGCGAGACAACGAACCCTCTTCTTAAGACGCAGGACAATTCAAAGGCCCAGCAATGATGCTATAACCCCCCAAAATATGAGTTATTGACACAATTTGTAAGCTAAAAAAGTGAACTCGTTGAACCGTTGTTTCCTTGTAGATCCTCTCGTGATATTGCTATTTTCTAGTTTGTAAGAATCTCGTCTTGTCTTTTTCCTCTATTTCATTCTACACGTGCTCTATTTACAGCGTCGCGTGGCAGTGTGATGTGTACATCTCACTCCGGTCGACTTCTGAACTATTCATTTTAGCATCGTCAGTACGTTGTTAGTTTCACCAGTTTTCCTCTAGAAAGGTAAGAATGAAGTAACTATTTTTGTTTCTTTTCAAAACTCTTTCTAACCACAACTATACAACCGTAACTAGATTTTCCTCTCTTTTCTTAAAACGTGGCTTACACCATTATTGCGCGGACCCATTCAATTCATTCACGAAGCTGATCCGTCACGATACCGAACGGACTTCCACGATGCTGTGGTATTACAATGGGAAATACTGCCAGTTCCACACTCATTTAATACAACAAGAAATGTTCAAAGAGAGGGAAGATAATGGGGAAGGATTGACGAAAAGTTCAAGTATATCCGAATTATTCAGCGATCACGCGGTTTTAGACAAAAATTGACACAACGTAGCAAAACAGTTACATGAAATGTCTTCAACATAATCTCATTTACGTCTTATGTCCAAGGCATATTCCAAATAACCTATTTTAGCAGGCTAAAATAGAAAGCAACAGGTACAAACACAATGCTTTAACACAATGGTTTCCACAATACTTTTGAGTTATTTTGAAGCTGCTCTACCTGAATATTTCAGCAGTCAAAATACGGACATGAAAAGAAGATGAGATGATGAATTAAACAGTAAAATATGTGCTGTTGAAAACCCTAATATCTTCCAATCGTTCACAACATCAATTCATCGCAGCATAAATACATCTGAACGATTCAACCGAATTCCAACGGTAACGTGACAAAGTTTAGACCCCACAAAATAGAACTTTCATGATGCCTTTGAAAATTTTTCAGACGTACGTGTTCACTGACCCACCCAACAGGCACCTCACAAAGCTCTACTTTAGTATAATAACGAAAGTAATTCAGTACCACAATTGAGCACGTTCAAAATAACCGTACAGCCTCAAATAAAATAAATTTTAAGTTAAGCATAAATGAAAAATTCTTCGTAAGGAAACAATGTCAGTTGAACACTACACCCAAGACCCTATCCTCCCCCCAAAAAATCTGGTTCCGTTACCAGTGGTCACTCCTTTCTTGAAACAAATTACCGCCACTTTCTCCGGTTTTCCGGAGCATATGTACATTTTTTACTGAAAAGATTTGTATTGTATTTCACACAAATTAAAGAAAATATTAAAGCAAGTGTGAAACAAATGTGTCAGCTCTCAAATTTCATCGTGATAAAGTTACAAATAAATTGAAAAAAAAATGGAAATAAAGCAAAACTTAATGAACTATTTTATTAGAAATATCTAATTTATTACCATCACAAAATGTCCCCTGCCTAAACGATTCTTCCCCAAATTCCCTGATTTTTCCGCAACCTTTCCAGAGCAAAGAAATTCACCGTTTTCCCCCGGTTTCCCGTATTTTCCATCAAGCGGCCACCTCGGTTTCTGTACGAGTTCAACATTTTCCAGCTCTTCCCGAAACGCGGGTGGTGACCCCGCCCAGTGGAGGGCGCGAGGCGGTGCCGGAGGCGGTGCCGGCGGCGGCGCCTCCCGGGACGAGAGCCCGCCCTCGCCTTCCGAGAACGGCTCTCTCCGCGCGGGAACGCCGCCTTGCGTCACGCCGCGTGTTTGCGAACGGGTTAAAAGTGGGCGTTACGCCATTTTCTTCGAGGTACTAGTTTGCATTGATCTTAGTTGCCGCGCGTGAAATAATTCCCCGGTGACTGGCGGATTGAGCGACGGACTTCGGCGCCGCTTCACTTCCTTTCTGTCTACCAAGAACGAGAGGCGGAATGTGACGTGGGAGGCGGGTTTCGCCGAGACGAAAAAGCAAATGGTTCAGGTAACGTTTCGGAAACCAAATTCAGGGAAACGTATCTGTTCAAATGCATAGCGTTGAGGTGAGCAGTGAGTACAGGCAAGTTTTCGCTGATTAACAACCGAATGTACGTTTTCGCCGTAGTATTTGAAATAGTGATCAAACAATTCTCTACGACGGAATTGGTTCGTTTTGCAAGTCACAGCCAAAATTTGAAATAGAAAATATGTACACTGAACCTGAACCCCACGAACATGTTCCATGTTCTGCAAGTGGAGATCCAGCGCCAATCTGCATGTAGCGTCCGCCCCCCCCACCAAGCTGGTTCTCGTCATCCATGTGATTTTCTCGATATGTATGATAGTGAAGTTTCTGTAAGTTTGTTTGTGTGTGTGTGTGAGAGAGCAAAAGAGGAGGGAAGAGGATTGGCAATGATGAAGGAAAGATCGCATGAGATCTAGTATTTTTGTTACATTTCTGCTCCGCCATTCGCCTGGCGTTAATAGGACAAATCACAAGAAAACTACCAATTGGAGCATCTAGTACTATCCTCCAGACGGCGGCTGAATTCGTGCCTTATATTCAGCAGGTGTCAAAAATCCACCATCGTCTCGGTCCGAGAACATCCTACAGAGAGAATGGAAGTTGCCACTAAACTATCACAATCGGTCGAATATAAGGAAAACATGAGGTTATAAATACACAGATTTACGAAGCGACTGATCTGACATTTTTTTCCTCCTCCTTTTTTGCAATGGCAACTTCACCGCACTCGTAGCTCAGGCCGTCTACAATTTCTCACTCCGGCCCGCTTATACGGCGGAGGCGACTGCAATCAACCTGCCGGAATTCGCGTCCCGCCGATAGCCTGCCCCACGTACGCGGCATAAGCATAACGAAGGGAGCGTGGTATTTCATGCGGCGCAAGACAAACTGTCGGGGCTGTCGACCCGACACTTTCGCACGCGCGCCGCGCCGCGCCGCGCCGAGCGACGAGCGGAATGCAGCGGCGTGCGCTGCCTTTTCAAGCGCTGCCCCGACACGCTCCCTCTCGCGCCCCGCCCGCTCTCCTCCAGCCTCCTCGCGTGGACCAGCTGGAGCGTACACGTTTTTTTCACTCCCAAAACAATATTTTAAATAAATTTTTACAAAGGTTGAGAACAATATAACAAAAGCTTTATTTACAAAAGTTTCATAAAAAAATTGTCGTGATGTCCTATTCTTTGATTGATGTTCCCGCGTGCGCTAACGGATGCCGTTATTAGTCCCGTAAGTTTAGTGCATGTCTTCAAACAAGTGGCTGTGTTTTTTCTCGCTGGATGGTGAGATGCGGCGCCGGCGTACACACCGGCTAGCGGGGTTTTCCATAACCAGATATCTCCCACCAACGGGGCACCGCCTCAGCCGGTTCAAGCCCCAATCTTCCGATTGGTCACCCGATGTGTGTGGTAGTGTATGTAAGGTTGTGTGTGTAAGGGGTGAGGATATGACATGGAAGAGGAAGGAAAGATCGCGTACGGTCCCTGGCCCGTTTAATAGGGCACTGCTCAGATATTCGTCTTGTGTTGATCGGAGTTGACAGAACACAACCGATCAGAGCAACCGGCCGCTAGAATTCTCAAGACAATGAATGAACTCGACGAAAACTGGCATTGTCGGGACTCGAACCCTAGGACCTCCCGTTTAGAGGTACTGCAGATATGCATTGATGCCCTGAGCATCCTAAGTCGTCAAGGTAACCCAGTTCTGGGATGAGAGTCTTGAAGTGCATTTCGCTGCATTGTTAAAAAGAAGCTTCTGAAGAGAACTTTCGATAAAGAAATTGGATTTGGTTGGAAAACTCTTCGGGTTATTTTAAGCAGTGTAAATAAGGTGAAACCTCTTTGGCATTGGGCAATTGAATACAATATTCTAGAGGACCTTCAGGTAAAATTTCCTAGACTGACTTGGACACATCTGGTCTTGAAGAATCACAACGAGTTGGAACACGATCTGTCAGACACACCAATCGCTATGTCTTCCAATCACATGATACCTGTAATGAAAGATCTCGGTACGAATTTCATGTGCCGCAAATTTCTGCAGAGACAAACAAGTACGTTACGTTCACACTCTTCTGCGGGAGATTTACCACCCCAAAAAATATATTTAAGGTATTAGAAGTATCGCAAACTTCAGAGACCGTTTCCATAACTTCCAGACTTCCTAATAAGCATTCCACCGGAAAGAAAGTATGTAGGGTTGAGGGTCACCAACTGTAACTCAATGAAATTTGAAATTGACTTCATTCCCATCTTTTCCTCATTCTTTCTTTTTCAATCGCATGTCGGGTCTTCCTTCTAAGGTCTCGTTTTAATTCCTCCGCCTTTCTCCATTTCTCGTCAGTAAGAAGATAATGCCACTACTTCGAACCAACTTCATTATCGTAATCCATGACAGCGGTCCTAATGTAAGTGGTTTCTTCACCGCCACCTCTTCTAGAATCCAAAGCTGTCTTCTGACAACCGTAACTATGTCAAAGTCTCTCCTCCATATAACTAACGAAAACGTAACTGATCGTAGTAGATAGTGACTATTAACCTCAGCCTCGACGGTACGTAAACACTGGTGAAATTAGGTGTTTTAATAAGCCACCAGCCATCTTCATCGTTCATACAACAACAATTGTGAATTTCACAAATGGATAATAAACGGAGAAATCGCGGCCTTTACAATAACTCTCTCCACATCCCTTATCGTTTAACATTAAGCCACTGCATTATCGGTAGATCTGCCCGCCCCTCCCCGCCTTCAGGCGGAGCACGGAGCCCGGCTTGGCGGTGCAGTGGACGACGACGAATATTATGTCGCTGCGGTGTAGTGGACGACGATCCACGCCCTAGCACACACATCGCCAACGGGCGGGCGGGCGGGCGCACGCACGCACGTCCAGATGATGACGAACGGCGCAATTACACCCTGGATGGCGATGATTAGTCAGTCGGACGAAGCGAAAAGTGCCCGAACGGGACGCGCGCCGGGGAAGGGAAGGAAGGTCAGTGCACCGCGACGAGGCGGGGCGGAGCTGGGCTGGGCGGGGTGGGGTGGGCGGGCGAGGCGGGGTGGAGCGGGTCGGGGCGAGCGGGGTGGAGCGGGGCGGGGCGGGGGGGGGCTGGGCAGGGTGGGCCAGGCCCGAGGCGAGGCGGGGTGGAGCGAGGAGGGCGGGCGGGGGTGGGGTGGGGCGGGGCTGGGCGGGGCTGGGCGGGGCTGGGCGGGGCTGGGCGGGGCTGGGCGGGGCTGGGCGGGGCTGGGCGGGGCTGGGCGCCAATCGACGCGGATGCGTGCGCCACCACGCCCAGCGCCCAAACCGGGTTGCGCGCGCAAAAACCTCGGGCCTTTTTCAAACGCTGCGCTGCCTACCCGTGTTTTACTACCTTCCTGACCAGATAAATCAAACGGCAGTCATCGCGCTTCTCGAGAACAAGTTGTTTCTCTCAGAGATCAAAGAGTCCTGCACGATCCCGATCGTCCATCGCAACCGTTTGCGGCACGTTCCAGTTGTCTTCTAAGGAAATGGTCGAATTTTGGCCATTATTTTAATAGTCATTCATTACCTAATAATTCGACTGATGATAAAAATCTCAACTCTGGTAAACAATAATATTCACATTAGAAATGCCACATAATTTTTCACTAAAAAGGTATGATATGAACAACATATTGCATTAAATGATGTCATTAATTTTCCCAGCATGTAATTTCCCAACGCAAATTACAATGATCGATTCGAAATGACTGAACGATAAGGCCTTAAATCCAACACCAGTGTTGTCAGATGAACTTCTCCTCCATACGTCACATACACTTGTTACTCTTCTTTGCGTAAATAAATCAACTCAATGCAAAAATCATAAATAATTTCAAGTGACTCCCCATCAAAATTATTTGATCTATGAATAGTAAACTAGTTGACTTCACAGTTTCCACGCCCTCCATTACAAGGAGAAAGCTGAAGAAATTTAATTAATCAACCATAGCATGAATATCTCGCTAGTTACAAGAGAAAGTACGACACGTGCAATGAAAATCTAATATGCATGCATATTACACGAGTTTACACGCATGCGATCATCAAAAACGTAAAAGCGTTTAAATCTAACCCGAGTTTTACATTCATAAAAGCGTACTTTTAATATCCATTCCCAGACGTATCGCGGATGGGAATCCGATCGTAAAAGTTGTTTTTCATGAAGAGTTTACAATACTGATGGTAACGGATATATTGTTTGCTTTTTTACTCTTTTTATTAGAATTGAAATAATCATTATTATTATTATTATTATTATTATTATTATTATTATTATTATTATTATTATTATTTACGAATTTCTACTATTATATCGCACATAATACCAAGCCCTAAATGTGACAGAAGTAACGGACGTAGGTTCGAGAGAAAGAACGTGTCAGGAACTACGTATGCATGCCGAAAATATCTGACTTTGCGATATCAATATAATTCAGTCTTAATTCTCATATTCTGCAGGCACTCCAGGGGGGAGACCGTGATCGCATACCACCACTTCATTCTCAAGGCATTCCAGCCCGCTCGCCTGTTTGCTGGTGTAAGTGAAAGCCCCCGGCGGGCAACGGGATGCAGTGCGGGGCCGGCGCGGGGTCCCCCTGCGACAAGGTCGTCCCGAGCGCGACCCCGGGCCGGAGCCTTGCCCCCTCCGCCGCGTTCGGCGGTCGGCGCCCCGTCCGTCCGTCGATGGATGGGTGGGTCCGTCCGTCGGTCGGTCCGTCGGTCGGTCAGTCGGTCCGTCCGTCCGTCGGCCGGTCCGTCCGTCCGTCGGCCGGTACATCCGTCCGTTGCTCCGACCGTCGGTCGGTCCGTCGATCGGTCGGTCCGTCCATCGGTCTGTCAGTCGGTCCGTCCGTCCATCGGTCTGCCAGTCGGTCCGTCCGTCCATCGGTCTGTCAGTCGGTCCGTCCGTCCATCGGTCTGTCAGTCGGTCCGTCCGTCGGTCTGTTGCCGGTCTGTCTGTTCGTCGGTCTGTCTGTCCGTTGGTCCAGCCGGTCTGTCTGTCTGTCGGTCTGGGTTCGTCCGTCTGTCGGTATGTCGGTCGGTCCGTTCATCGGTCTGTCGTTCGGTGTTCGTCCGTCCATCGGTCTGTGTCGGGTCGGTTCGTCCGGCGGTCTGTCGGTCGGTCCGTCCGGCGGTCTGTCGGTCGGTCCGTCCGGCGGTCTGTCGGTCGGTCGGTCGGTCGGTCGGTCGGTCGGTCGGTCCGTCCGGCGGTCTGTCGGTCCGTCCGTCGGTCTGTCGGTCGGTCGGTCCGTGCGGCGGTCTGTCGGTCCGTCCGTCGGTCCGTCGCCCGCCGCGCAGCGGCGCGCCGCGTTCCAGCGGCCCCATACATCATTAGCTCAACCAGACAAGCGCCCAGCGCTCCCCGCCCTCTCACTCCAACAACACCACCACTCTCGCCACGTTAATCCACATTCCTTCCACCACGCACCACAACACCATTTACTTCATCGCGCCAGCACAACATCACAATAGTTTCCCCCACTTTCTCCACATGCATTGCCAGCAACGAATTCGTAACAGTATTTTGAAAACAAGAAAATGTCACGATATGCTTCAAAGTGGTATTGCGCAGGAGAAGGGCAGTCTCGCCCAAAATTATCTTACAAGCAGCTCTCCTCTCGGCAGCGTTCTCTCGATTACCGCTACCGAACCCACTACAAAATGCAACCCTTTTCGAACATTATTACATAATTAGCGACTACCTTCATCTTCACATCATCACTGCCACCGCGCTCGACTAATTTCCCCGCCTCCGCACAAGATGCTGCTGCCGGCGCCACCTCGACCTGAAACGCACTCGGGTCCCGGCGGTGGGACCCCGGCGTTCATGAATAAATATAAAGGTGGGACATAAATCAGCTAGAAAAAGCGGCTTTCGTCCGCGCCGAACGCCAACCAATCTGCAGCCGCGTTTTGCTTCTCTCTTTGGCGCCCGCTCGCGCTAACAGAGGCGGCGGCCGCCGTGCCGGCTATACTATTACAACGCGGTAGCACCTCTGCCGTCATCGGCACGTTTCTCAATGGGATCGCGCTGTAAGATCCGCAATGAAGCACGCAGGCAATTCCATTCCCAGTGATTAAGCTTCTGTAGTTTCTCACGGGTTTTTTAAACTTTCAGTTTAAAACACGGAACTGTTTAAAACAGTTCTGCGACTGAACAGTTTAAAAACTGTAACAGCTAGGGGAAACCATTCATTTCAGGAAGTTCCCTTGAGAAATCAAAAACTGACATTGCAATATATCTCCAGTGTCTTTCTCTTTGTAGCAATGTGAACACATGTTCGTTAACATTATTAACTTATTACGTGAAAAATTCAAAGCATTTAAGTTTCTTCGTAAGTTAACACTGCTCTCAGCAGTGCACTCGTTTGTCCTAACTCGTAAATCTGAATATTCATTAGTAAAAACCGATATTTTTTTTTGCAGGGAAGATGTCACAAATACACCAACGTAATATTGTACTATATCATCGCCTGACATTCTGTGCATGAACAAAACGGACAGCTGTATCCTCCCCCCCACCCACCTGAACCCACTCGAAGCGAATGACCGCGAGAGCTCCACAAGGAAAATTTATTACGCAAACGAGACACTCGGGGCTGCGGCATGCCTCCCCCTCCCGAGGCGACACCATTATACACGGTCTGCTGTTTACAAACGAACCAACATTCGCTCCACTGTACCCCTGCATCGGCGCTTCTATGACTAATTGCCAACGTAATATATTTTCGCCGCCATACATCATCCTCCGCAAACCGGACACACACTTATTGTGTGCGAGTTCTTATCTGGGAGCAAAAAAGGAAGAAAGGAGGACGGCGCCGCGCGATAAACGCTGACGGAATGAGGAAGGGAACGACGCGGTTCAGGGGCAAGCACTTCGCTCGGGGGCCCCTTCCACGCGGCCGCGCCGATGCGACGGCAAGCGAAACAATGGGCAAAGCAACACGTGATTAGTAGGGACCGGAAAAATTTGTAGCATGAAACGCCAAAATATGTACATAAATATGTAATGAAAACAGAAAGAATATGTAATAAATACATAAAATCAAGTATAATAAGTAATATAAAAAACCCAACTTATAAAACACATTAACCTAACTCGAAATTACATTTGTCAAAAATTTCCGAAACAAATTTTTAAAATAATTCAAACGTTTTAAAAATCATTCGGAGAGCACAAGTTGATGCACGTTTTGAAATTTACAACCTTCCCGTCAGTAATAAGAGCTTTATCTATCTCTATCCAGGACCATAGTTTAGCATCCAAACTAGACGCAATGGAACCCCCTCATACAAACTGGCAATACCTACAACTAACAAACAATCACTGCAGCGTGAAGTATTCTCATCGAATTGTCTTAATGTAGCGCACCTCGAGTCGACAGCACTTAGTACTTATGTAGGAAAAAATTCTGATATTTTAAAAATATTTTTTTCATAAAAAATATAAGAAAATTCATAGATTAAAAAATATTTTGTGAAAATACCAAAATATGTAATATAGTACTAAATATGTACAAATATGCAACGAAAAAAATTGATATTGTGTTAGGATGGCGACGATTCACCAACGCCAAGATTTCAATTTAGAGAACGATAATAGAAAGGCAAAAAAATGCAATTACATAAAATCCACTCTAGTGATAAGCTCCAATCAATTACCATCGACACGTGCGGTATTTTTTAACGACAGCAATTCTTACTGCCCTCTCAAGAGATTCGCAGATAACAGGTTCACAAAATTATTTGAATTGTGTAATCAAAACACTCTTAGACATTCACAATTGAAGGATCAGGATACGATCCAACTGAGTTTAAAAACAATGTTTTGGAGCTTGGAGCAATAGCTCAGTATCGTCTCTTTAACCACATCGAATACACGAGGCTACCAAACAAACATTAGAACGCTGTAATAAAAGAAGAAAGATATGACATAAAGGGAAACAATTATCTTATCATGCAGAGAAAAAGACAATAAGAGATTAATGAATGAAATAAGGAACACAGCACATGAGTCATGTGCGTTGTTTAACTCCTTTAGACGTAGTAGTTCGTGATTTGTGCGTATGATGATAGTTGAGGTATGCAATAAAGCATCACTGATTGAAATTTGATGTGTTATGATGAAGAATGGGGTAGAGAATTCTTTATCACCACGACCATTTTTATTAATTATTTATTGAAATTACTTATTGATAGGAAATAATGATTTGCTATCTACTATCCGGGTACAGTGCCACCCTCGTCATGGCAACTTTTTCATTCTCACCTTTCCGTGGTTCCCGCTTGTAGCTTCTGGGCGTCCATCTTCATTTGTTCTTCTACATTTCGCAGCACACTCGACCGTCCTCTTTGGCGCCACATGTACCAGATATGGGCCACTTCGACTCTCGGCTGGACTGACCAGTTCCCAATTTCTGAGTACCTTTCAAGCGACGAGATATACCTTCGGTCAACCTCAGCTATAGTATCTACAGTAGACGGTTACAGAGATGGATGAAAGGCAGCCGAGGATGAAATACATGGGACACTCGAGGAAATCGCCATGCCACGAACACATGAAAAGATCCATGGCTTGCGCAGGTATCGAACTCACGCACTCCGTACATCGGTCACTTCCACATGTACACGATATAAAACTAAAATTACGTTTATAATAGTTTCTTTTAAGCATATTTTGAGTTTTAATGTTTTTTTGTTTGTTTTTTGTTTACGAAAATCTTGTTTTTAATATCCTGAAACAATTTTGGTAAATGGACTACAAGCATTCTTCCCTCTGACCCTTCAATTGAGAGTACGTCTACAACGGCGACGACAAAGAATATTAGAACAACACCGTCTGTAGGTAGTCGCTCTTCAGCCCCTGATGAGTCGAAGACTTTCGCCATGTTAGCGTCTCCGCTCCTTGTTGCTCCGGACCCAAGCGGCAGCGCACGGACGAAAATTAGAAGCAAAACAGCTCGGGAAAAGAAGCAAATTGCAATTATAAAGTGAAGGCCGCTTTCTGCCTATAATATAAAAATATTACATGCAACGCGAAATCCGTACGCGGTGCAGTATGCATGCCAGTTACAAAACCATGTTCTCTTGTACATACAGCGCTTGGCAGCCAATATCACAGAGTTCATCGCTAACGCTAATCCGTATGCCAATAACATTGTAACTGAAAATGTTGCACTCAGCAAGAATAAGAACCATCAAGAAAAAGAATTCCCCTCACATGCATATCGAATATAAGAAAAACGCTAAAACTGAACAGCTTCAACATTGAACGTAGACCTGGCTAGTAATCGTGCTTCTAAGAAATGGCGTTAATAAGTAACTGACACGTCACACATACAAGATGCGTTATTCTGCACTTACACACGACGTTTGGTAACTAAACGGAGTCATCAACACGTCGACACATGTTACAGAGATGGTATGATGACGGAGCACATGCGTTGAAATGTCTTCAGGCGCAAGTAAGTGCTCACTAGCATTTTCTTCGGCGTGACCAATCAAGTTACCAACTCACCTGGATTTTTTTTCTGGACAATCATGGTTATATTTACATCGAACATCCTTTTTCTGGAATATGTTTGTTTATTTGTTTGCCTGTACACTTTTCTGTTTGTTTGCCAGTCGAACCTCCTTTCTGCTACTCACGTCGATGCTCCAACCACATTGAACAAACCAACAACACGATCAATTTGGAGACCCGTCGAACAGAATATCATTTACCATTCCTCTAATGCTTGAAGGAACTCGTATGTATTTGCGGTTAGAAATACAAATCGCCAAGTTCATAAAACGCATTCGCTTAGAGCAAGAATGCGATAAAAACAAAGAAGAGGAAATCCGACGTAAATAAAAACCTATTTCTTGTAAACTAACTCTTCGCGGATAAAGATGTGAAGAAAAAAAAACACCAGAGAAATTCGAGGATGAGACACAAGTCTTGACGAAAACAAAAAAAATAAAAAATAAAATAAAAAGGTTAGATCACCGCGGAAAATAAAAGAACAAAGGCATAAAAATTTCTCCCAACTGCTTCGCGAAGACTTATAGCCATCAAATTTCACAAACTTTCACGAAATCCGGATCTGAACCAGAATATTCGTACGTCATGGATATCGACGTCAAAGACTTATGATAATAAATAGCCCAGAATTATAACAAAACCGAAGTGTGCTTGTTAGATGAAACTAACCTCCAGCAAATACTCTTCAGAATGAATAACCCATATTATATTTATTTATTTTACGTCAAAAACAGTTGAAAACTATGTGTGACGTGCTATGGGGAAGTGAATTATGTGCACGTTTTCAAAATTCTGTGATTCGTACACTAAGCCTTATACTAGTTGAATTTTGAAAACAGGAAAAAATTAGCGTATTTTGCAAGGATTGTATAAAAAAACTCCAATGCAATGAAATATATTTTCAACGATAAATCAGCAATAAATTTGGGCTCTTATCCATAATGTCCTTCGTCAAGGAATAATACTTCCTGCCGCGAGAACATGGAAACGATACTTTGAATAGCTATATTTCCCACTGAATTCTAGAAGACGTGCACAGATAGTGAAGTTACATTTATGTCCAGAAGCAAAACAAGGGACCATCTTAGCATTTGCTCAATGGATCAGGGAAACTGGACGAAAAATCTGATCGAGATGGAGGGTCATTGACGCGGAGGCTGCAGTACAATACTTGTTACAGGTTGTTTACATTTATACAGTCCAAATGGTAAATAATGCATTAAATATCACTGTTAAAATTAATGTTGCATCCCTTGTGATGCTCAGTATAGACTAATTGTACACAAACAGTTATGCAGCAGAAACTATTTCACTTGGGATTTAAACTTTTCTATCGAATTTAATCCTTTAATGTCATCTGGCAAAGTGTTGTAAAATAATGTACATGTATTGTATGAGAATTTTTTGTAATGAGCTGTTGATACTTTCACCTGATGAATATGATTTCTACGTCGAGTGTTATAGTAATAGATGTCGGCGTTTTCTAAAAATATATTCCCGTCATAAACAAGTCATTTTTGACAAAAACTACTGATTTGTAAATCAACAGATAAGGTAATGGTAAAATTCCTAGATTAATGAAGAGAGGCTTACAAGAATCACGTGGGTGGGATTTGGTTATTATTCGTACAATTCTTTTTTGTAATCTAAAAGTCTGGGAGCTGTAAGATGTATTTCCCCAGAATATTATGCCATATCTCAGGTGGGAATGAACATTCGCGAAATCTACACGAGCAGTATGAAGGCTAACTGAATTTGAAAGAATTCTGAATGCGTAGCATAATGAACTTAATTTTGTGATCAAATTCTTTTAAATGGACGTCCTAAGGTTTGACTGAATTGAGAGACCTAAACATTTTGTTGCCTTAACATCAGTCAATGGTACACCGTTCATTTTTAATGGAGCACATAATTAATTATTTGAAATGGAAAACTGCATTAAAACCGTTTTCTTTTCATTTACTATCAATTTATTTCGGAACCAATTTGAAAATCTGATATTGTACTATTTACGGTTTCTTTATTGCAAAGAATGTTCGTATCATCCGCAAAGAGAACTGTTCTTCCGTTTCGAATCGTAGAGGGCATACCGTGTACGTATAGTAAGAAGAGAATAGGGTCTAAAATCGATCCTTGGGGAACTCCATGTGCAATTGGCAAAGAATCGGAAAGGTGTGTACATAATGTTCCATCATCCCAGTAAGGTATTTCCACTCTCTGAGATCGTTGTTTAAGATACAAACATAACCAATCTAGGGCAATACCACGGATTCCATATGAAGGTAATTTTGAAAGTAAAATGTCATGATCAATGACGTCGAAAGCTTTAGAGAGATCTCAAAATAATCCAATAGGTGCGTCATTTTGGTCCAATGATGAGGCGACATCTTTAAGGGGAAAAAATATGGCTGTTTCCGTAGATTTTGATTTTCTAAACCGATGTCAGGAATCTGAAAGCGCGTCGTGTTTACTGAGAAAGGTTTCCATTTGTACGTAAAAAATTCTCTAATATTTTTGAAAAAACTGATAGAAGAGAAATTGGCCGATAATTTTGAATTTCATTTTTGTTACCTTTTTTGAAGAGCGGCTTAATCTTAGCTGTTTTGAAAATATCTAGAAACGTTCCGGTGCAAAAGGATGCATTAAATATGCGAGTTAACGGGTGTATAATGGCAGGCGGACAGGTCTTTAACAAACAATCCGGAAATTAATCTAAACCGGAATTTTTTATGTATATTAATAAATTATATAGATTATATATTAATGTAATATTTAATAGAAAACACTTGTTAAAACCAAATTTTACAGATGTCGCAAAAGACGATTGTGGCCATAGGCTACAAATAAGGCTAATGCCTTATTTGTAGAACTGCAGAATCTAAACTAGTTCTTCCAACGACGTACTGATTCTATCAAGCCAATAGGGCATAGCTCTATCTTTTCGACCGCAACTTTTTCCAAAATTGGTGATATCTTTTATACATGAAAACGGACTATTGCATTTTTGATCGGACAATGTCAGGTTACCCTAACCATGTTTTCAGTCACGTATAACTAGAAGTACTCTCCTACACTGCAAACAATGCATTCTCGAAGGCAGATACAAAAAATATAATTCTTACATAATTCGTGAATGCACAATACACCTTAACACTGGCAGGCATCAAATTATAAAACATGCTCTCTAAGTGTATCATAAATATGCGCAACACTTTGTTGAAGTTACTGGCAAGAGGGTTAGTTAAAAAAAAACATACACACAGAACAAAATATTCAAGCTCGCAGCACGGATCGTTGTGTACAAAAATCCGCAGTCGTGCAAGTGGCGCAAAATTGCGCAACGCCGCACCGTCCAGGAATAAGTGAATGTCACGTTAATTACGTTCGAACGACCCTGCGCTGGCAGCCGAGCCTTAGGAAACATGTCTCCGCGCCATTCACGAGGCCCGCAGGGTTCCAGGAGCCCCGCAGGGTCGGGGGAGAGGTGTCACCGGCTTCAAATCCGCAATCCGCGAGCAACCACTACAGGTATATACAGAATAGCACAGACTTTCTCGTAGTAAATTTTTCGAATGTCCTTGGTGTGGACTGCCTTTAAGGCCTTGCTCCATTCTCTGCCCGGCTGCCACCTGTCGTCGCGGTTTCCAAATAGTAGAACCGAAATATTATTTTAAGAATATTGAAGAAGGCTAAAACCTCGTCCTAAATAACAATTTTCATTGAAAAATTTGGAGCCGGTTTGAAGAAAATGGCGTTAAGCGTTACTGTAAATGCGAAATTTGAAGCTCCTTTTCACAGGAATCTAAATGAAGTTTCTCGAAAACTCAATAACCTCATTTGAAGCACCTCCACTCACATATTCAATAATCTGTACAAATCCATTGAAATGTGCATATGAACACTTTTTCGGTATCAGGGGACTCCAAAACGTGTATTTCCGTTGAAATCTCGAAATCGATTTTCCGCAGCATTATAGAACATTCTCTATACTAAGTATATTACTCCCGTATATACGTATGTATTCGAGAAAGTAAAGAGTCATCCATCATCTGGCATGAAATCACTTATACAAATTACAGACCAATAAACCACTATCATTAACAAGGTTTCGACATAGCCTGGATTCTGGAAGCGAAGACTTCGATGAATATCCGTAACTCGACAAGAAACTCATCCATTCAGTGACTTAGGGAGGAAGAAAAGATTTTATTACTCAATCATTTGAGATATTTATAAAGATAGCATTCATCAAGATACTACCGAAAACTAAAACAGAAGATCGAAACACACGGATTACTGAGAACCTCACCCGAATTAAAGGCATTCCACTGAGAAAACAGGATTGAATTTCACTCTTTTGTTGAAAGTCTCATGACTGGAAATTAAGGAAAAGAACCAATACCAAGATAAAGAAAACATTTTTGAAATTAATTCGTCCACTGGGAAACACGACTCGGCAGAGCAAAACGTGCAACCACTACACGAACGAAGGGGGCGTAATCACTCAAATCCAGTACGAAGAAAGGCCAGAGGCTGCGTGCAGGGCCCCCAGCGGCAGGGCTCCGTCGCAACTGCAGCTCGTCTGGCGTCTTGCACCTCGCGCTGGCCCCCGGCGCGGCCGCTGCTCCTGCGCCCGCATCCCCGCCCCCGCCCCCCGCCTCCGCCCCCGCGCGCCGACGCGTCGCGACGCCCCGCCCACCCGCCCGCCCGCTACCTGACGCCGGCGGTAAACAAGTGCGCGCGCGCCTTCATTCCAATTAGCGCGCACAGGATCCTCCGCCACGCTCCCAGCGACGACGAGTGGCCGTAAAAAAATAATTGCCACCTCCCACCTCCACACATTTTCCCCGGTTTGCTCGCGCCCGCCGCGCACCGAATGAATACGTAATGAACAGTCGCTCGTCTCCAAGATGTGTTGAATGGCGGTCGATTGTCCCGTTCAAATCGACTCGGGTCGGCTCTGGCGATTGTATGTCCCTGCCGCAGATTAGCTCCCACGGCGGCAATTAAAAACCAGCCCATTACGTTTAGCATCTAACAGCTCTTACGACATAAAGGCAAGTGCGTTGCCCTCTGCGTGCTTCGTGGCCTGAAGAGAACGACAAAACAAGCACCAAGTAGATCTGATATCCCGAGACTTTCTCGTCTAAATTCGGGATCTTTCATTCCTACGCCGGGTTTTCCTGTCTGTTCGGCAGAACTGAGTACTTCGAGCCCCCAGTTGCACTCGCTAATTTCGCGTGTTCCCTGCTGCAACACGTTTCGCGAGAAGTTCGGCGCGGACGCGTGAAAACAACGCTCGCCCGCGCTCGCGTCACGCGAGAGGCGCAAGTGAAGCGACGTACGACTTGGCCACCTCCGCCCGCGCGTTTCGTGTGTGGGTTCTCCTGCAAAGCAATTAACAGGCGAAGCGCGCTCGGCGCGTCATGCCCGCGCGTATATGGTGCGGTTGCCGCCGACGCGGGGGCCTGTGGGCTCGCGTACGCCTTGTGTTTACAAGCAGCGGACGCGCGAGTGCGCACACGTCGGGCCGGCGGAGGGCGGAGGGGGGGGGGGAGAGGGCTAGGCGGGAAGAGGCGAGGCAAAGCAAAGCGTTGTGCAGAAAGGAGGAGTAGTGCACGACGATGCGAGAGTCGGAGCTGGGGTGGAGACAGTGCAGTCAATGCATGGCATGGCATTATATGACATGGCATAGCATGGCAGGGTAGGGTAGGGTAGGGTAGGGTAGGGTAGGGTAGGGTAAGGCAGGGCAGGGTAGGGTAGGGTAGGGTACGGTAGGGCAGGGCAGGGCAGGGCAGGGTAGGGTAGGGTAGGGTAGGGCAGGGTAGGGCAGGGCAGGGCAGGGCAGGGCAGGGCAGGGCAGGGCAGGGCAGGGCAGGGCAGGGCAGGGCAGGGCGGGGCAGGGCAGCGCAGCGCAATGCAGTGTAAAGTGGAGGAGAGGGCGGGGAGTTGGAAGCACGGAGCAACGCGAGTGAGGGCAGGGGAGGAGAAAGAACAAGTGGGCGGCAGGGTGCGGGAAGGTGTAGGACAAGGTAAGGCATGGTTTATGCATGGCAAGGCGGGGCAGGTAAAGGCCTGCGACGCGCCGGACGCGTCCCGCCTCGGAGAGCGGAAGCGCCAAAGGCGACGGCAGCGGAGGTGCCGGCGGAAGGTGATGGAGGCTGGAAGGCAACGTGCTGAATTTAAACGAAATGATTTTGAGTGACGGGTCTCATATGATGAACCTCTTACAAATTAAAAACTGACGGAAGATTGACACTTCCTAAACAAACACGCTCACTCTCGATGAAGGCGGAACTAATGGCGTCTGAAGTTGAAACACTCCCCATCCAGATCTCCGGCAACCACAGGACACGGCTTCTCGGGCGACCACACATCAAACAGCGCTCGGCTTGGAAAAAGTTGTTTCGCATTCTTATTAGGTTTGCACTCAATTTGACACGGATTTATAAAATATTATGACCAAGGTTTACGTCAAGAAATCTATCCACATTGAAACCACTATTTCCAGGTTCGTAAACGTGAGTATAGAGAAAAAATAATGCAGAAACAATAACGATTTGTATTTGGAATGTGACGAGGGGAACAGGTGAAAGAAATCGTAAGGGTCTAATTAATTAACTCAAAACGATGAGAACAGAAAAAAAGAATATATATCATACGTGATAATATTACATAACAATACATATCATACGTGATAACTCATACGAAGAGAAACAAGTAATAATAATATTAATAATAATAATAATAATAATAATTATTATTATTATTATTATTATTATTATTATTATTATTATTATTATTATTATTATTATAGTTATAGTTCTACAGAAATTTACTGAAACTACTGATCGAAGTAGAACATTCTGCTGTCAATACAAGGGAACAATGACTGTCAATGGCAATGCCAATGATAGTGCGTCGGCTAGACCCTAGAGACAGGGGCATGGCTATGTTGGTGGGAATCCGAAGAGGTGACAAAGCTGGGAGGAGACGGCGACGGCCGCAAAGGCGAGGGCGAGGGCGGTGGCGTCGCGGCGCGCGCCGCCGCCCGCGCAGAGGAGGTCTTGCGCCAGCCGCCGCCGCCGCCGTCGCTTGCCATTGACCGCGCCAAGGCTGCGCGGCAGCGCGCGCGGGAGGGGGCGGGGCGGGGGGACACCAGGCCACTGGTCTCGTTGAAGGCTGTGCAATAGCGCGCTGGCGGCGGTGGCGGTGGCGGTGGCGGTGGCGGTGGCGGTGGCGGTGGCGGTGGCATCGTCGCCCCCGCCGTCCGCCCGCTGCACTTATCGCACAGGTACTTAGCCGTGTACCGTGTGCTTGACTTGCACCCACGCGACGGACAACTTTAGAGGCGGGACGTGCGTGTGCAACAAAAAGAAACGGGGATTCCCGCGTTCTGCTACGCGGTAAAATGATGTAAGGAACTCTTCCAAGAACTGTCGGCAGGGTACAAGTAGAGATATGTTCTTAGCGACCTACGCCAGGTAAAATGTCCTGTCGTGCTTCTTGGAAGAACAACGCAATCTTAAGGCAAATATCACAGAACTCATACAAATTAACAACTAATGTAATTTAAATTAACTTCCAACAACTATTCTAAATTAACTACATTCGTTAAATATACCATCCATCAGTATGCAACAAGGAGTTAATTTCATTTAATTGCTTACGGACCGATACTGATTGTGAAAAAAAAATCCTCTCGGATATTTTCTTTTTGTCACTCAATACACAAGGAGTTAGAAGGAATTTTGAAACACCACTCTCAGGATTTGGACGCTCGTGCAAAGCACTTGGCCAACCAACTCGTCGTCCCACGGCCTCGCTGGCCGCCCGCGCCGATGCACCGGACGCGGAGCGCAGCCGGGGCGCGAAGGCGGGCCTTCTCGCGGGAGAGCAATCGGGCGGCCGCCGGGCCGGGCCGGGCCGGGCCGGGCCAGGCGGGGCGGGGCGGGGCGGGGCGCGGAGGAGAGAGACACGAACGCTTTTTATAGCGCCTAGTTACGGGAGGCCCACCTCAGGGTGACGACAGCTCGCTGCCAGGCGGCGCGGTTCTTTGACTCGGCGGGCCACGACGTCGCGTCGTCCCCGCCACAAACATTGCGCCCTCCCCCGCTATGACTGCGCGCACGCTGCCACTGCCGTCGCCACCGATTTCATGCCTCGGCCACCGACCTCCCGCCTAATACGTTTGTTAATACGCATTTATCAGGAAGGTGACTACGTGAGAAGCACAATGTTCACAGGAGTTACTCTCAGAAAGGACTACTTTGACAGATCGGAAAACAAATGTACATCAGTCAGGGTGATGGCATTGAAAGAGATAGCCATGAAGCCATTTACAAAGGAGTTAAATGTAAACGAAGGCACTAACAAAATGAGTGTACGGACTTAACCTGTAGTTATGTTACCGGCACCGGTCAAGCAGTAGTCAAGGTGGTCCCTTCTTACAGTAATCTCTCTATACCACACGCTTCATACTGTAAAGGAGGGAAAAAAACGTTTCATGTTTAACCTAAGGTCAACGACAGTATAGAATCGAGACTAAGTACAAAAAGAGAATACGGTGCGAGACACAGGAAAGAGTAAAGAAATGGAATTACCAACTCTCCCCATTCAAAACGATTAACCCTCTCACCATTCCTCAGATTCTTCTACCTTTCTAAGCCTCCGCCGAGACCTTCCAGCTTATCTTGTTACAGACACTGCCTCGCCGTCTCCTTTTCCACAGTGAGCCGCCTCTACCTCCCTAAGCGACGCCCCTGGGATCCGGAGGTGGTGGAGGTGGAGGTGGCGGTGGCGGTGGCGGTGGCGGCGGGCGGGCCTTTCGTGGTTTGTAGCGTGCGTCACGAACGCTCGGTGCGACAGAGACGGAACCACAACACTCGCAGTAATTTGCGAGGGAAACAGTACACGGCGTGAGGAAACATCCGAATGTAAACAAAAACGTAAGTCCCCTCAAAAGGGTTCCGCGGTTGAGAGGAGCGCTTCTTTAATTAAAACTCCTCGGCTAATGTAGGCAGAGGATCAGATTTTTGGACGTCGTGTGGGGGGACGGGAGGCGAGGGCAGGGAGGATTTTGGCCCGCGGCTGGGGCTCGGTCCAGAGGAGAGGTGCAGTCGCTCTCCACACCGCGTTATCTCGGAGCATCAGGCAACTTTTCATTCCATTCTTCCCTCCTTGTGTGGTCTACAGGTTTGCCTTTCATTCTCCTTCCAGACTTGCTGAATTAATACTAAAATTTCATTTGTACTGTGGCTCCGTTCCCCACAGTGCGAACACATTCCATTATGGCCACATTCTTCTTATGCCTTGACTGTTTACATCTTTTCTTGAGGTTCTTTGCATTTTATGAGTGTTTTCACTTCTTACTAAAGAAGTAGACATTCCTCATTTCTTTCTTTTTCTATTATGCAGAATTCTCTGAGGAAACTTCACTTTAGTCTTTCGTCTGCTGAGTTTACACAATACCCAACAACGTATAGTTGAATGTCTATTGTACGCGTACGTCAGTCAAATCTATATGGTAATCTGCATCTATAACAAGTGTTAACGCGAACTTTTGAGCATTATAATTTGAATGTTCTTTTACATCCAAGTGTTGAGATTACCACAGAAAAAAAAAATACACTGATTGCTTATTATTACCAATTATTCTTACTTATGTCCCTAATTTTATTTTACGAGTTTTTGAGTTCATACAGTAATTAAAGAAACGAGGGGATTAACAAGGGCATAACTGCACGAGTGGTATGGTCAAGAAAATGATAGGAAGGGGTTTTCTTTTATATCACTGGTGCAATTATATCACTTCATACATGTGTTACGTTCAATATTTTTTCGTTTCCATTTAAGAATAATTTAAATTTTGAGAAATTTAAGCACTTTTTTACCATTCAAGGCATACATTTGATGACGCCGTATTGCTCTAAAAATTCCTATTTTAGTGGCCTTTTCATTACGTTTTTATGATCATCAAGGTGGCTTACAGGATAAAGAAATGTTTGCAAATGGAAGATATTGAACATATCCGAATATAGTATTAGAAGCTTACAAAGCCATGAAAACATTGCTTGCCATGAATAGTAACATGTACGAGAGAGAATACAATAATTATAAATATTAGAAAGTAAAAAAAAAAGTCACTTCTAATTCAGTTTAGCTGGCGTACTTTTTAGTAACAGTAAACGCAACAAACATTTTACATGTAAAACATTCAATTTATTCACGTTAAATATTCATTGTTGTTCCATTAGTTAGCAAGTGTCAAACCAACGTTTATTTCACCAATGTTGTTTCATTCATTCATTGTTTATACGATCATATGTAGCTGACATAGGTATATAATCTGTGATGTACACTTTTGTTCATGTTTCATGGCCGACTGGAAATACCTTAGCCAGACGGCCTAGTTAATACTTATAGTTTCAAAAAATTAAACGATTCTTTTCCTTTTTCTGAATTCTGATTGGTAGTTGTGTTTTAATTGCATGATAAGACTTTTAACTGCACGCGTGCAATTAACATAGTGACAATCAACGATTTTTCATGGAATTAACATATTTGGATAACTACATGAAAAACTTATTTATTTACTTATTTATTGGCAGTTGTTTAATGGGCTCGTTCTCACAGCGTAAGTTCCATATTTTTAATAGTTCAATTTTCTGTGATTGCGCTCGTTTCTTAGGTGCAAGCACAGAAACACAGCGTCGCGCTGCTTTCGCAGCAACAGATTGAAGGCAACGGATCGCCGGCGGCGGACTTCTTCGCGGGAGAGAGAGCGCCAGCCCGAGGCGGGATTCTCAAGAAATTAGTAAATTACCAAGTTATCAAGATTTCGGCGGGCGGCGAAGACACGCCGCCAAACGACTAGCGCCGTGCGGCGATCTCTGTCTGACGCAAAGGCTGTTACCATCGAGAAAAAGCGGCGCAAACTTTTGCCTCTGAAAGATTACGGCGGATTCTACGCGAACGAATGAAATTAAGCCTACTCAAATATTACGTACTCAAATGTAACGTACTCGTACTCATAACTTAGAGTAACACGTATTTATAATGTTTGTACTTGAAATGTCTAATAGTTACACATCCTTAATTTATTAAAAACGAATAAAAGTTATTCGTGAAGCAAAAGCCTTAATCCTATTATGTCCAAGAACGTAGTTTGGAACACCCGAAGAAAATAATGAGAACAAAAGCAGAAAGTTGCGCAAGGAGCCGCAGCGCAAACATCCTGCAATGAGTCAGTGGAGGCGACACCTTCGTTTCCCGCTTCCTGCGCCGCCCACGGTGGCTCAGCGTGCAAGGGGGCGGCGGCGGCGGCGGCGGCCTTCGCGGGAGGCGTTCCCCCGACGGCGGCGGCAGCGCTTGGCGCCCGCTCGCGCGCCAGGCACAGAGCGAGCCAGCCAGCCAGCCAGCCAGCAAGCCAACGCGCGCGGGCGGGCGGGCGGATGTCGACCCCGGGACAGCGCTCGTCCGCTCCCCCGCCCACCACCTAGCTCCCCTTGCTCGCCCGACACTCGCCCGCGACGCCGACGCCGCCGACGCGGGGGAGCTAGCAAGCGGAAATAATGGCGCGGCCAAACAGGTTTGGGTCTGAACCCAAGACTCCTAGGAATGCCGGTTGGGCGCGCCGTCGTGCGGCGCGTCCGCGAAGCTTCCAGCGCAACTGGGAACTTTCAGGCTGCGGAGCTGGCGTCGGGAGACAGCGCCCCCGCAAGGTGCATGTCCACGGGGCGAAAGAAACGAAACGAGGGTGTAGGGGACCGATTCTGGAAAGAGCTGTATTGACTATAAAGAGAAGCATTTTGGATATCGAGCTAGATCAATTTTGTGTTTTAGGAGATAAATCATCATTAGTTAAGACGGTGCGTTTGAGGGTGTCTCGATTAAACGAAACAGACTTGAAGTAGACATTATCAGCTTATTAGTAGCTACCATGACAGGAGACTACACTGAAGAAAACAAGGCAGGGACAAACGCAGGATTCCCTATACAATTGAGAACTCACGCTGAAATTTTCCACGGACACGGCCCTCCTGTAGAGATCAATGCTTCGACGAACGAAGTGGAAACGACGTTGTCAGCTTGCAGCACAGCAGACCAGGACGATAAACACGAATCTGTCAGACAGCGGCGGCGACAGTCCGAGCAGCTTCCACGAACGCGGAAGCGTTAAAAGCTCAGGAAAAGGCAACAGGGAAGATAAAGGCCCAGGGCCACCAATAGCGCCGCTTCCATCACCACCACCACCACCACCACCACGGCCGCTGCCGTCCCCTCCTGGCCGGCGCGTGTATATTTAGTCGGAACCTTTAATACCCCCCCGCTAAAATTAGCCCGGAGCTGCAAAAAGAACGGGCGAATTCGCCGTCGGAATTAGAGTCGGCGCTGAGAAAAGCGCGCGAGTTCGGGTCTCGGCTTCCGCGAACTGCGCGTGCGGGGCGCGTCCCTTTAATGCGGGCGGCGGCGGCGGCGTCTGCCGCCAACCAACCAACACACACACACGCGCGACGAGACGCGAGCTCTAAGTGGAGCATCCGCGCGCGCGGACGGACGCCCTGCCAGCGAGCGGCACCCCGCCGTGCCCCGTCCCACCTCGCCTGTCCCGCCCCGCCCACCGCATCCCTACGTACTCATCACCCGAATGGCACTACCCCAACAAACAGACTACGGATCGCGCGCGATCTTTCCTTCATCTTCTTCGTTCTATCCTTCCACACACACACAGTATCACATACGTCGGGAGCGCCCTGGCGGGGAGAAATCGCTGCAAGCCGACCGACCTGGAAGTTGGCGTCGGATCTCACTCTCCGGCGGGGGAGGAACACCGCCACCTCACCGCGATAAAACCTTCACTACACTTAACGGACAAACCACCACAACCGTTGACGCGTCCGGATACACGAATCAATCAGTTAGCTGTCGCCTCGCGAAAGCACCGTTACTTTTACCCACACCGTGCTCCTCACTCGCTGGCCCTGCCCACTCCCACCACCACCACCACCCCTCCTTCCCGCCACCACATCATCCCTGCCAGCGCCCTTCGCCTTCTACCTCGGCCTCATCCCTGCAGACCCCGCCCCCTTAAATCACTCCGCCCTCCAAACGACACGCGCGGCTCGCTCGGCGCTCGACAATTCCACCCTCATTATTTCCAGATGCAAATTATAGCGACGCGACGCGACGCAAACGTGGCGAGGTGGCAGCGCTCGAGGGGGAAGGCATTGCGATGTCGCTTTCGCGACATCTGCTCACCCTCTCGCGCCGCGCCAGAATTTTTCCGCGACAGGAGAATGTAAACGGAACATTCTGATTGATCCGAATCGCCCTGTAGATTTGTCTGCCATATTTACCAACAAAAGCGAAACACTCAATACACAATTTTCTAACCCTTTTCAATACAGACGATTTTCTATAAGCGTAGCAGCAGTGAAAGATAATTCCCTTAATGCATTGCCCAGTCATACAGCCCAGTCATGAACTACTAACATCGTACAATATCTTAATGGTAGAAATAAATAATCATCGTTGAGTGTTTCACGAGTAATTGGGGCTCGGAACAATGGGCATCTCCCACGTCCGATACTACTAAGGGCGTTCCAGTTTGTTTCGATTTTTTAAATAAATATGCTTCGTCAATTCCAATCGAACAGACAAATCATTTCACTCGTGCGAGAAGGCACAATTTTTTTAAGAATAATAATTTTATTGGATCAGAGCTCACACTTCACTTTTACCAGCGTTTCCATAATCGCTGTTTCTGCCGTGTCTTCTTTCCTGCGAATTCCTTTCGCAACTCTTCACTTACTTCCGATACTCGTAAATGTTTCATTGTACTGCCCCAAACCAGTAGCGATATGATTGAAAGTCCGATTGATTAACTCACTGATTGATTAGTGATTCCGGTCGTATCAACTACAGACGTCATTATTCCCGTAAGTGGAGTGCATGTTTTTTTCCTCGGGAGATGGTGGTGATTTTCCCCCATTGGATGGCGAGATTCGGCGCCGACCTACCGTCGACTAGCGGCGTTTTACGCAACCAGGTATCTCCCAACAGTGGGGCACCGCACCAGCCGCACTCCCGGGATATGTGGTAGTGTAGTGCATGTTAGTGTAAGTGTGTGTGTAAGGGGAGAGTATAGGACAATAAAGAGGAAGGAAAGATCGCGCGCGGTCTGTGGCCCGTTTGGTGGGGTACTGTTCCGGCATTCGCCGGGTGTTGATCGGAGAAACCACGGAAAACTACCGATCAGAGCAGCGGGCCGCTAGAATTCTCCTCCAGACGGTGACTGAATTCGACCTCGCTTAAAGCTAGAATATCCTGCCGCCGTGGGGAGTGGGAACCTAGGACCTCCCGGTCAGAGGCGCTACAGTAACATCAGTTGATGCGCTGAGCCCTCGCTCCCGGTTTGAAAGTCCGAGGATGGACACCCGCCGGGTACTGCACGAACGACGCCTGCCACAAATACCGAAGAGAGGCCGTAGTTCAGCAGCGCCCGGCAGGAGCGGGAGCCTCCGTTCCCCGGTGCTAATGATGAATCGCGGGGCAGTCACCCGCAGCGACAATGCAACGGCGCACGGACGGACGGACGGACGGACGGACGGACGGTCGCCCGGCGCGTCGGGGGTCCTCGGGGAGGGGAGGCAGAAAAAGTCTTGGGCCACAACGGGGCGGCGGGCATTTGACACGTGCTTTTTTCCTTTGACGTTTTGTTGGGCTGCGCATGCGCGCCGAGCGGCGGCCCGGGTGCATTGAACAGAGAATGACGTTGCGCAGAGCTATGCGGCCGGCGAGCGGTCGTGGCACCTCGCCGGCCACCCGCCACCGCCACCGTGGCCGCAGGCTTCCGACGGCGCCGTTCGTGTCTCGTTGGGACCCCCATGAAAATCGTCGGCGTTCGTGGCGGCGAGGGAGCCCACTAGCGAACAGAACACCCGCAGTCTTTCATTCATCGCGGCGAGGAACTTCCACGAGGCATGACATTCCTCGGAACCAGGCACTGGACCACAAGTCATGAGATATGTGCTTGGCTATTTGAATCACTCGACTAAGAAGTGAGAAGTCTTGGGGAGAAAAAGATGAAGACATAATGGCAAAGGACATACAAAGTAACTAAACAGCTTATGCCATCTACAATGGCATCGTTCATTTGTATTTCCCTGAACAACAAGATAGAACTATTCAGATAAAAACCAGTACAGCTATTGAGTTCGGTAAATGACAATGAGAGTGAACGGAATGTAGTAAGTAGTAATGAACTCAAATACGTACTATCGAACGTTCAAAGGCAAACATGCTTCGTGGTTCCACTTGGTTTATCTACCCTATTTGTATCGATTCACAAAGAGATCATGTAGTCTTGAATATTCGGTTTCAAGTGAAATGCGGGATATATTGACAATCTTTGAAGAACAACCAAAAGGTAAAACAAAGTTCACAAAACGGAAACACACTATTTACACAAATGAGCTTTCAAGCAGATCTCTTACCTAAACATAAAGGCCAATTCTTAGCAATACAAGCACATTCCTATTTAATGTCCAACGCTGACCCTGTCGAGAAAGCGATCAGCAACTTCGGACAAAGACATTACATGGAAATCGATATCACTCCACGGAATTGTTTCGACAGTAATCCAAGTGGGTCACGTTCCAGCCCACAGTAGCCGAAACCAACCGGCGCTCTCGTTCGCTGCCAACGCACCCGCCCGACCACGACAAAAAAGAGCGGAGGAGGACAGCCGAAATGTCACCCGTCGACCGACCGCTAATCAAAATCCGTGTGGCGCGCGCCGTTATCGCGCGGGCTGTCAGGTGAACTTTCCCAAGGAGAAAGAGGCAAAGCCAAAGGCGAACCGCCCGCACAGCCACGCCCACAAAGCCGGCGGGCGGCGGCCCTACGCCGCCACCGATACGACATTCCTCTACCGGAGCCAACAGACGTGCGAGCTTAACTCTCAAAACGGCAACTAAGCAATCACTGAACTTCATAGTTTTCATCTTGATTTCATCGACGCTCTGTTTCTCGATTATTTTGCATGGCGTACCCTCAAAAGCGACTTTCCGCAATTACTTTTTTCTTTTCCATATTTCCTCGTCACTCACCTAGCTCAACTGCCTCTCCTCGCTCGTACGTTCCAATTTTCCTTTTCCCCTTCACTCGGCTTCCACATTCTTCTTCCTCTGTCCTCCTCCCCTCCCTCTCTTTTCCTCGTCCGTCCCCCTTACCGCCGTCGCGGCGGCGAGTTCTCTCGTATCGGCGCCGAGGCGAGGCGAGGCGAGTGCAACGGTCTCTGGGAACCTGATTTTGACAGCTGGCCGGTCCTAGGCGGCGCGGGAGGCATGCGGCCGGCCCGCCCGCCCCCCGGCGCGGCACGGCGCACCGTGTCCCGCGGTCCGTGTAGGCGGCGTGTGTGCGGGGCCCGCCGCCAACAAGTACAAAACGGGGAGCCGCCCGCCCGCCCGCCCGCCCGCCCTCCCTCCCTCCCTGGGGCGAGCCCACCGCGCGCGCGAGAGAGCGAGAGAGAGAGAGAGAGAGAGAAGGAGAGAGAGATAGTCCTCGCCGAGGTATGTGTTCGCGAAGCTATTGCCGCAGCAGTTACCGCACACCGGCAACCCGCGAGAGGCGGGCGCGGGCCTCTTACGGATTCCGCGGCCGCGGCGCGCGACGCGGCGGTGGGAAGCGACGGTGAAGAGTTTAAAGCGCACAGGGCTGTTCACGACCAAGTCATTTTCTCAGGGCGACGAGGGAGAGTACTCAGCACTACCCCAAGTAATAAAGCATACAGACATGCTCGTCACTGAAAAAAAAAAGTCCGCTCAAGAGGGTTCTGCAAAACAAATATTCCAATCGCAGCTAGAAAATTATTCTCTATGAAGAATCGTCTACTGATAATTACCATCAAGTGAGACTGAAGTGAGGAATGCGGTTATATTTTTCCCTGCGGTTGACACAGGTCTTGCATGCCTAGCTAATGTATCCCAGAAGCAATCAATTTCATTCACATTAATCTAGGCCTAAGTCTTGAATTTACTGAAAAAATTCAGCGAACCAACTGAATTCCAAGTTCTACGAGCAAAATAAATAAATAAAAAACTTTGTATTATTTCTCGAAAAAAAAACGGCACTTGGTCGAAAATGTGATAGTGTGGGGAGGGGGCGGAAACTCAAACATGAAGTACTTCTTATTGGCCTTTTTCTGTTATTATTCAATAAGAATACACTTGCAACACAAGGAGCTGAAATCATCAAATAGTTTGAATGCCAAGAACTTCTTCGAAAATGTCGCATTAACACTGATAGTTTCACTCTCATGGAGGTTTGCCATTAAATTCGTAAATAGAAATTACCAGGCAACAGTCCTTGGTATCCAGAACTAAATTTCCTTTCTATCATACCTTCTAATTGTTTTAAACAAAACAATTCTTGTATAAATATTCATTGTTTTTGCATTGTAACTCATATTTGTTGATGGTAATAACTGAGTTTACTAAAATAATATCCGATGTTTAAAGATTCAAAAAGGGCACGGTGATAAGGATTCATCCTAGCGCTCTCATGTACCTTTGCTGACCTCGTCCGATGCATGGCAAAAGAACTACTACAAAGACATCAGGTGGAGGGGAGGGGCAGGGGAGGGCAGGGGAGGGGAGGGGATGCAGCGGGGGCGGCGCGCCAGTGGCTTCAATGATGGACCGCGCGAACCGCTTGCCAATCTCACGGGCGGTTATTAAGATCCAATTACCGAGCGGAGCGGAGGGCGTCGTTTTATATTCTTACGCATCGACAAGGCGATGAACAGGCAGAAAACGCCAGCGGTGAACCGTTGCGCCCGGGGTCCCGTAGGCGACCGCCCCGCCCCCGCCCGCTTCCTCCTCGCGCCTCCCCCACGCCCCCGCCCCCCCCCCACCCCCGCCCACGGCGGCGGCCACCAAAAGTGACCCACTTCCTCCTCTATCTGCTCCAGGCACACTTGACTCAAGTTTACCTTGTTGCAAGTTTTGGTGCAATAAGCGATCCCACCACGCTTACTTCTGAAGACATAATCTAGCAATTTCAGTTTCAAAGCAAGAGTACAGCATGGTTGCACCCTGAAAACGAGACGTCCTACCTCCTCGGAATCAACGGCCTGGATTGCTCAAGTTGACTTCACCTCCTTACCTGTAACACACCAACAAAAAGGTAGTTATACAACTTGGTACAATGCAATACTTATTCTCAGAAAATAACCCTTACAATTCAAATACAGTAACTTCATGCAATTCTGAAAGGATACGAAATTCACATGTTTAAACAACTTCAATTCATGCAGATATTTGTAATTTCCAAGGCATGCATTCCCACTAATTCCTCGCGATGTCTTCCTTCGATAAGTCAACTTCCGATAGTGGATAATTTTTTCACATAGAACGCACTTAGGAATGTCAGAAATGAATACCAACAACTAAGGTAAGCTGAGTTACCACATGTGACAGCAAGTATGCAGGTCAGGCGTGTGTAATTCATTACAAAAACAATTGAATATTTGACAACTTTTTCAAAATTTGTAGCTATTATTGCCAACTTCATATTTCCATTCAACATATCCACCTCCCTGCCACCGTGTACCAACGCAATGTTGGCAAGTGCACAGCCGTCAAAAGGATCAGTCTCGCCAACGGCAACTATGCCGGTGCACCCAACTATAGAGCGATTTTCCTAAGGATGAGCCAAAGTGACAGCTAGTGCTGGCAACATAACTGAAGGTTCTGTGGTCGTTGTGCCCTTGAGCCTATTAGACTCCCTTTCTCGCACGTTCGTTTGCAGTTGGCTAACTTGTAAATAGCTTCGACTCTTCCTTTTGTGATGTACTCGTCCGACAAAAGATCCTCAAGCCTAAATGATGCCTCTGAGCTAAATTCAAATCGCCAGTTTCGTCGCCCAAGTAATACCTTCTTTCTCCCACGGTTGGTGAAAGGAGCGTAGCGGAATTTGCGTGGTCAGGCGGAAGAGCAGGCCTCATGGCCTGAGTCTCACCACGTAAAATAAGGCACATTCAATTCAATTCAAAAATATAGTGCGCCACGAGAAATAATTGAAATTAGGAAGTACAGTGTTATGTGCTCTTCTGTAAAAATTCTTTTTTTTTTTTTTCATAAATTTAATTTTTGTGTGATAAATATTATGTTTATTTTAAAACCCAGACTTGAATGCGACCTGCGTACCGATGCACGTGGTTCCGGTCTTCGTGCTGTTATGAGGGGAGCTGTGATTGAGAGCTTTCTATTTACGAGTACATTCGTAACAGTTTTCTTTTACTGATTGTGAGAGAATGTTAAGAGATTTTCCACATACGTAATTAAATTAAAATATTTCCCGGACTCTCGTACGTGCATATACCTCAGCGAAACTCTTACTCCTGCATAGGGATGTTTTCACAGGAGCCATTAGCACTTTACGAAGGGGAGTGGCTGAACAGCTGTCGTGGCGGAGGGATACTTCTCTGAAACAATCTGTTCACTGGTTACGCGAACAGTCACTTTGGTTCATCCTTAGGAAAATCGTTCTATACCTCCGGGAGCGACCATCATTTGCTTCCAACCGCCTACCGCTGGCGGCGGTCAATCAAAACACCCAGGTAGTCCGCGCGTCGTTTACAGTGTTTCCCTTTTCCGTTATCTCCGCGATTCAAGCCCTTACAGCGGCCACTTACCGCTGACGGGCGCAATGCATAGTAAAGTATCAACTCGTCGAGTTGTAACGACGTGCTCGTAGATCAAGAGAGAAACAATGATAGGATTCTTATTATATATTTTTGCCTTTTTACATTCACTTCTCAGAACAGTGATCTTGGCGAATCAGGGCAATCCTGGCACAATATCCAAATTCTTGGTTACATATTTTGTACTTTATCCTGTATTTTATAAAAGTATTTCTTATTCTACCGATTCTTGAAATTTATTTCGCAAACAATCTTTAAAAATTATTTTTATTTCAAAAATCGGAATGTTTTTATTTGTTACACATACTCAGAACTGCGTGCTTAAGAAGTGACGATCCTCATGTGAAAACGCCTCGGATGCATGCAATCTATTTGAGATAATGCTGAAGTAAATATGTTTCGACAAGTGCGCGTGAGCGCTTCAGATTGTCAACTTTAAGTGTGAAAAGTGGAAGTGACGTCTTGTACCTTGATGTTAAAATTAGGTAACGAAATATTTTCTAGACAATTTTAAAATTTCAAAATTATTTATTTTGTTAGGAAATGATCTAATGACTTACGATATTACATACGATATCCTCCGCTTTTGCATATTTATTACATTTTCTTGTTTTCATTACATCATTTACATATTTTCTTGCTTCATATTAAATATATTTCCGGACTCTGATGATAAACCCGGAGGGATGAAGTATCGATGAGCAAGTTGCAAGTAACAGAAGGCAACACATGAGTATGCGTTCTGACAAGATTGAAAAGCGAATAGAATCAGATTTTCTAAAAACGGTCTAAAAGTAAATAACATTAAGACAAAACAGTAATAAATACGTTATTGACGTTGTGTGTATGCGCATGGGCAAGAAAGTTCTGTAAGAAGCCACAAGGGGATGTCGCTAACCGAAAAAGGCACGTGTGGACACAGCGCGTACAACTTTGGGCACGAAACTAAAGAAAGCGGTCGGTAGCCGGGGCAAACACGTGGCACGAAGCGGAAAATCAAAAGACATCGACGCCGGGGGCGCAGGCTAAGAAACGGGCTCCTTGGCAGGGGCGGGGGCGGGGGCGGGCCCCATCGGCGACCGGAGGAGGAAAACACCGCAGCGGGTGAGCCCGCGCCGCGGGGCGGGGCGGGACGGGGCGGGGCGGGGGGAGGGGCAGAGCGGGGGCGGCGAGGCGCCGAAACGCCGCCGCGCCCGGCCCCGCCCCCGCCCAGCCGAGGCACGCGGATCGCCGCGGGACATCACGCAGCGCCGCGGCCCTCGCCCTGCCCCCTCCCCGCCCGCCCCCGCCGCGCACCTGGTCAGACAGGCAAACTGGGCCGTGCGGTTAATTACCTGCTTGATTCATTACGGCCGCCGCATTGTCCCCCCGCGAGAAGAAGACTCCCCGAGCGGCGGGGGGGGGGGGGGGGCTGAAGTTCGGAGCATCAGGCGGGGTGGCCCGCGGAGAGACCGGCCCTGCGACGCACAGGTGGGCGAGCGCTCGTTTCACCCGACAGCCGCTACTCGCTCAACACCACACACTCGCCCGCCCGATCCAAACAACTACAATGACTCCGCTTATAGTGAACTCGGATATAGCGAATCCTCGGTTATAGTGAACGTAGTCACAGGTCCCGTTTCACTTACATTACAAACAAGCATAAAAGATTCGGTTATTGTGAACCTAAACCTCGGGGAACGTAGGAAGTGAGTCCTGGAAATTAATTGGATCTCGTATGTTATTAGGCGAGGTGAAGGGCCTTCGGAGTGGGATGATGTTCCAACAGTGCAAAAGGCATTGAAAGGTAGGTATCAAGATCGCATTTCGATATTTACGGACAGAGTACAATGCAGAATCAAGTATGATGAGAGCACGAACTTTGGAGAAGGATCTAGAGAAATTTTGAATGAAAAATGTACGAAGCAAAGAATTGAAAATAATTGATTTGTTAAGGACAAGTTAAGATGTTGAAATTTTCAGTTCGTGCTCTTAATGAATTTGGTTGTAACTCTTTATTAATAAAATCTATCATTGTGTAGAAATTCTATTTAATTTTGACATTATCGGATATAGTGAACCAAAACTGTTAGTCCCCAGAAGTTCACTATAACCGGAGGCGACTGTACTTGTTTTATTACCCTTTTCACAATGTACTGCAGGTACCACCTGCTTACGGCATCAGCAGGTTGGGACTCCATTCTATACAGCCTTTCGGCATTTGTTTCCCCACTTGCAAGCCCCACAGTAAATTACCGGCTCACAGGTTTTAGTGCATGCTTTCAGGAAGTAACAGAAGATGACATGGCAAGGGCTATGCTTCATATTCAAATTTCCCACAACATTTTCTGTTGATAAAGCCACTACATATTGGTTCTTCGTTTGAAAGGAGTCTAAGTGAATCTCCAGATCACCCAGAATAATCCCCAGCTTTGTAGGCGGTTCAACCCCCTTCAAAGCTGGGAATTAGTATGGGTGATCTCTAACTCCAATCTCTTTGAACTCTGGTTCCTGAGATTAGCAAACATGTGTCCTATCCAATACGCTGTCACGACTCCATCGAAATAACTATATTAACATAACTTTTTTTTTAGATAATCGGAACCACAACTCATCGCCTAAATTTGGCATTAGCAAGAAAAAATGGTTGGACCCTAGTCATAATTGAGCATTTTGAGGTTTACGGTCTATCTTAGTACAGATTTATTAAGAACATATCGAAATTACAGACCAGTAGGTCTCTTACATGTTAGAGAGGGGGTGCCATGGAAAGTGCCATGGTAGCCCCACCTAACGGTTAGTCAGTCTCACCCAACGTCGGAAGGAACGTAACCACCGAATCAGAGGTTCCAGTTAAAAACCTTATAAATACACGCTTTGAATCCTTGCATGCGAGTCCGTCCGGCTGGCTGTCCGTCATTCACGGTTACACCCCTTGCAGCCTACAGCATGCGGAAAACGAGTCATTGGAAGGCCTCTCTGGTGGGAGTGAGGAACTGGCCACATTTCGTACCCTTCTTAGCTAATTAAAAACCTCTGTTGAGTACACACGAAAATACTTTTATAACTGATGAGATCTTCGAAGACGTCACAAGCTACTTTGCTTAATCTTCAACATTTCCACTAAACAACATTTTTTACGCGTCAAAAATCGAGTCTGCAATACCCCTGTCAGCATCAGTTAAATGCACTTCTATTTTCAACCATATTATTTTTTATATAATAAAATATTCAGATCTCAAACGCTTGTCATGAAAGCACAAAACCTATCATTAACTCTTGACAGTACGGTTCAGATTAGAAAAAAGATTGATCCAGACATGTCGGTGAAATGCACGAGTAACCAGGAAAAAAAATTATGAAACAGTCAAAAAAGCATCTTTTAGGAAAGAGCATGACAAAAAATAGAGAATGTATCAGGCTACGCATATCAAAAACAGGCCCGCGAGAATGACCTTGACTGCGTCCCACCGCGCGCCAGACGCCGTGTTACTGGTTCACACGCTCCCCGCTGCGGGCAGTCAGGCCGTGCGAGGTGAGAAATACCCTTGGGAAAGTTGTACCCCGGCTGATGCGGTCGCTCGCACAAAACCGATCTGTTGGGCAAAACTCCCATGACACCTTCGGTCACAGCACGCATGAGATTCAAATAGTCTCCTTCGACCCTTCAATAGGTAGAGCAATTTAACAGAATCAAAGGAGCTAACAAATCCGGAAGTGACCTAGTACCTTAATTACATAAAGTTTGCAGAAATTAATTTTTAGTAAAAATTACAAATTAAAACTGCCAATTCTGCTACCAGAATAAAATATAAATTAAGAAACATTGTAAGTTTATGATACTGACACACTGAGATGACAAACGTCATGGGATACATCCTAATACCGTGTCGTACTTCCTTTAGCCCGGCGAAGTGCAACTTGACGAGGCATCGACTCAAGTCGTGGAAGTCCCCTGCAGAAATATTGTCATGTTGTCTCTGCAAATGCCAAAGAATTGCCGGTGCAGGATTTTGTGCGCGAACTGACCTCTCCTATTTGTGCCGTAAATGGTTGATGGGATTCATGTCGACCGACCTGGGTGGCCAAATCATTCGATCGAATTGTCCAAGATGTTATTCAAACCGATTGTGAAAAAATCGCCAACCCGATGACAAAGCGCATTGTCGTCCATTAAAAATCCATCTTTGTTGCGAACCTGAAGCCTATGCATTGCTGCAAATTGTTGCCAAAGAGCTGAACCTAACCACTTCTAATCAATGATCGGTTCAGTTGGACCAGAGGATCCAGTCCATTCCACGTAAAAACCGCTCACATTATTATGGAGCCAACACCAGCGCTTGCACAGTGCCTTGTTGACAACTTGGAGCCACGGCTTTTTGGGGGTTTGCGCCACACTCGCACCCTACCATTAAATCTTACCCACTGAAATCGTGACTCATCTGACCAAGCCACGGTTTTCCTGTCTAGGGTCCAATGGATACGGTCACGAGCCAAGGAGACGTGCTGCAAGGTATGTGCTGTTCGCAAAGGCACCCGAGTTGGTTTTCTGTTGCAATAACCCATTAAAGCCAAATTTCGCCTCATTCTTATTGGAATATATCACGCTTGTCTCTTAGCACTGCCACCTTGACGCAAACGCCACTGCTCTCGGTCATTAAATGAAGGCAGTCGGCTACTGCGTTGCCTGTGGTGAGAAGTTGTGCATGAAATTAGGTCCTCTCGACACATTCTTCACCTGTGGATCTCGGAATATTGATTCCCCTAACGATTTCCAAAATGGAATGTCCCATGTGTCTGGTTGTAACTAGCATTCCGCGTTTGAAGTCCCTTAATTCCCGTCGTGCGGCCATAATCCCGTCAACCTTCTCACATGAATCACTTGAGTACAAATGAAAGCTCAGCCAATGCAGTGCCCTTTTTCTACATTTTGTACGTAATAGTACTGCCATCGGTATATTGGTATATTCCATGATTTTGTTATCTATATAATAAAAAGATTAACAAAACCTTTGCGATTTTAAATTCTTGGACGTATACAAATTCAGTTCTTCTGAAAAGACACATTCGAACACACACACACACACACACACACACACACACACACACACACACACACACTTCATTATTTGTCAGAAAATATTTGGGTTCCTTCTTTTTAAACGGGACTTACTAATTCTTAATAGTGTTTCTTTTTCGACCACGCAAGAAAGCATGACATTTGTTACAAAGACAAACTGAATTAAGACAAGCCACTCCTCGCATTTACCTGTCACGTTTCAGCGACACTAGCAAATCTATTTTAGAAAATGAATTTAATATTAAATGTAAATTACTAAATATTATTTATTTAACCCCGCTTTTTCAGAAACATTCCGAGCACTTGCTAGAGGAGCCAGTGAGCACAGGACGACTGGAAAGATATGGAAAAAAGCGTGTCATGTCAAATCCGACTCGGCAAATGAAGGAAGTGTTGATAACGCATCCCGTGTAAGTACGAAGTTGTTGCACACAAGGTACATAAAGCTTTAGTCCTGTGAAAGCGAAAATCTGATGACTAAGAGAGGTGATGGGTAAAATGGTATGAGAGAAGGTTGAGAAGGGCACGAACAAGGAGAACGACACGTAAAGTTGGACGAAAGCGACTGAAGGTCGGGGAAGAGTTCATCAATGAAATTAACAATTTATTAATGAAGAAGGAAATGCAGGGTACTGAAACGGGAACTTAATGTCTGGATACTACATTTTATGTCTATTAAATGGCTAGGAATGAAGGAATTAAACAGTGGGAATCAGGAGTCCAGGAACTGGTCTACTTTGTTTATCCTAAATCAAT
Organism: Teleogryllus occipitalis; assembly: GCA_011170035.1. Lineage (NCBI taxonomy): Eukaryota > Metazoa > Arthropoda > Insecta > Orthoptera > Gryllidae > Teleogryllus > Teleogryllus occipitalis. The sequence goes on from BLKR01002383.1 coordinate 68,862, forward strand.
TATGGTACAAAGGAAGAGATTACGCATGTCCATTAATTGACCTTGATAATTCGTGTTGCAATTACGAATGATCATTGTCGAAGTTCTTTGTTTTACACATCTCCATAGTGTTAGAATACGATTGGTACGATGTGGGACACTCCAGTCAGATCAAGGTCAATATAATTGAAATTGACATATTTCACCGACAGCAATTCGAGAGAATAGCACTTCCTACCGAATATGTACTGCTCTGAAGTTAGTAAATATAAATTTACAATATAGTTTTAAGTACAGTACAACGTTAAGTACTAGTATAGTTTAGTGTATTATAGCATAGTATACAGGTCCGAAGGACTAAAACTGCAATAATGAAAGAATGAAGATGCTTTTTCATTGAGACTTGTGTAAAATATTCAAGTGAATGCCCTGCATAATAACGCCCAAGTACTTAAGCACTTCTGTAATTCGCAATCACATTTGGAAGTGGATATTAATCGTCACTTACAAAAATTTAATGATTTTTATAATAATAATAATAATAATTATTATTATTATTATTATTATTATTATTATTATTGGTATTAGCATTATTAAAAATGTTCACATCATAAAAATTCAACAGAATTATCATAAAAAAACACCAACAAACGTGGTATTTTAGATGGAAAAATATTTGAAATCACTTGAGATAATTGAAAAAGCAGGAATATTTTGAAACTTGTATAGAATGATACTAGAAATCTGTCTCCCTTGAAATAATCCTACCCTCAATGACGATTACAACGTACATCTTTCTTTAAAGTTAATGATAGAACACAGACAGAAGATATCAGAAGCGCACGGAAATTGCGTATGATCTTCAATTACGTCTAATCTACCAAACCTATTAGCCTGAATTACAATTAATGAAACAGAGCAGACGAAAGTTTTAATCAATTGGTAATTAATCAATAATTAACCTGCGCGCAATGCGAGAGGGCGGCACAGAACTCCCGCGTCATCGATCCATCTGCAAACAAAACATCAATACGGAAATCATTATACTGCCGCCGAGGCCGTAGTACAATACGCACGTCACCCCGAGTGCCGCATGCGTGGCCGAAGGGTTAAAGCAACGGCCAAATCAACGTTCTACCTTCGTCATCGTCGTCACTGACAAGATTCCATGCTCCGAATAAACCATCGCCGACACCTTTATCGTCACGCGTTTTGCTGTCATTGTAAATCCAGCTGTACTGCCTCCGCTATTCCCAGCAGGAGGGAGGGTGGTTAGGATATTTGGTCAACTCTTTTGGCGGGAATTCGAAATGCAGATGGAATTTTCTGGAATTTTCGGCGATACCCACGTCGTTAGCATTGAAGAGGCGCAGGAGGTACGAGAACATGTCCGCGAACAGAGTCGGCAAAATCGGATCCACATTATCTCCGAGGAGGAACTGGAACCTCCGGTTCAGCTGCTCGGTTTTTCCAAAGGCGATACCCACGTCGGTAGTGTCAATGTAAGGATAGCGCAGTGGGGAATCAGAGAAGGGTGGCCGAACAATGAGTCCACAAGGAGCCGGTTGGCGCCGAATGGCTGGGACTCTTGCTTGGTTTTGACCTCAGAGGAAACCGAAATATTCCTAACCTCTGATCTTCCAGCTGGAGGAAAGCCTAACCCACGTTTGGTGGAGACCAAGTGCGGAGTATTATTCATCTGGTTGCCAGCCCGAGAGGTGTGTGAGCCCTGAGGGGTTCGTAATGCAAGAAAAGCACGGAGTTCAATCTACAATAAAGCTTCAAAACCGTCTGACAACCTGAGAAGGGCATTACAGACCCGCAGCAGCGTTTGCCTTCTAGTATCAAAGCAGTCACATAAAGGGACGCACGTACCGTCAGAACAGCCTAAACAGAAAAATCATGGAAGACTGCAAAACGAACGGGTAACACTAAGGACGAATCACACGAGCTGAGAGTGCTACTAATGAGGAAGAAGTAGAAAATACAAAGTAAAATTATTGAAGACGGGAGGGGAAACCAATGAAGTGAACAAAGCCAAGAGGTCAAAACTGAAAAAAAGACAGAACGCGCGAGCAAGTTGAGTGGATTACGGACGGCGACGCAAGCTGTTTGGAAGGGGGCAGTGGCGGGGGCGGGGAAAGCAGAGCGTAGCAAGACGGGTTCGCGCAGGGACGGGAGGGGGCGGGGCGGGGAGGGACGGGCGCGTGGGTGGGTGGCGACCGTTGGAGGTCGCCGTAGGCGAACAGCTCGAAAGGGACGAAGGGAGGCCGAGCAAGACGGAAGAAACGGGGCTAGAAATTGCAAATTTTACCAAAACATCGATATTTCGATACATCGCTAAAGGGTTTTCGATGTCGATAAAAACATCGACAAGAAAACATCGATGTTTAAAACATCGGTTTTAATTATAGACTAATAAACATACTACATTCCTACCCATTATTAATTACAGTACGTAAAAGGGACATGTTTTATTGTTTGGTAACCACCATGTTAGTAGTCCTTAAAAATTATCGAATGTAAAGAATAAAATTAACAATAATGAACATTGTGTTTTGCTATCGATTTCGTGTTTCACTGTCGATTCAGAGAATGACACGCCTAACGATAACATACATTCATAACACGAGCAGCTACCAAACTTTCTCAGATTACATAGACGAAATGTGCAGCATGATAAAGAGGATGACTCAAAACAACGATATTGCTGTCCATTGCTGCTACTCTCAACATGCGTAAACCCCTCTATTAAAAAATAAATAAATAAATAAAAAAACTGATATTTTTGCAACAAAATATCGATGTGAAGAAAACATACAAAGCAAAATAACGATGTTAATAAACCCATGTTTCTGATGGAAAACATCCACGTTTTAAAAACATCGATATTTATTATCATCCCTAGGCGGGGTGGGGCGGGGCAGGACGATGCCTTCAAGGAAAAGTGCCAGAAACGACGACCCATGCAAATACGGAGCACGCAGGTGCGGTTAATACGTGTGATTGGCACAATGCCGATGGCCGACGGGGCCGCAGTCACTCATGCCCGTTCCCACGGGCCCACGGCCACGGCCAATAGCGCGGGGCGCGGCGGAAGGCGCGGGTCAGAGCGGGGAACTGTCGCGCGTGCCGAAGGGGGCGTCACGAGAGCGCCGGATCCTCTGACAACGCACCACCGGTTCAAATTGATTGATTGATTTTTTCGTGTTTCCGGGCGCGTCGACTTCTCTGGTCATTAGTCCCGTTAGTGTAGTGCATATTCTTTTCTTGGGAGATAGCGGTGATCTTCTCCTGCTGGATGGCGAGGTCCGGCGCCGACCTACCGCCGACTAGCGGGGTTTCCCCCTAACCAAGACTCTCCCACCAGCGGGGCACCGCCCCAGCCGGGACAAGCTCTAAGTTCCCGACCGGTCTCCCGGAATATGTAGTAGTGTAGTGCATGTTAGTGTAAGTGAGTGTGTAAGGGGAGAGGATAGGACAAGGAAGAGGAAGGGCAGATCGCGCGCGGTCCGTGGCCCGTTTGCTAGGGTACTGCTCCGGCATTCGCCTGGTGTTGATCGGAGAAACCACGGAAAACTACCGATCAGAGCAGCCCGCCTCTAGAATTCTCCTCCAGACAGCGACTGAATTCGACCTAGCTCAAAAGCTAGTGTCGAAAATCCTGCCGCCATCAGGACTCGAACCTAGGACCTCCCGGTCAGAGGCGCTGCAGTGACATCGGTTGATGCACTGAGCTACCGCTCCTAGTACCACCGGTTCAAGCATTCACGGATTGTTATATTGGGAGCCTCAACAAGGGAGAACTCGATACATTCCAATACAATACTCGTCCACTCAATCTTTAACACTGAATGACTATGCTCGAATTTCGTGCAAACGCCCAGGTGAAAGAGTTTAGGAGCACATCTAATTAAATGTCCTGCAATAAATTGAAAATTCACGTCAGCGAGAATTGAATTAATATAAAAGGAATTGAAGCCACTACGTTTTTAATGCAAATTAATTGTCCTAAGTGATTACAATTGGAATGTGTTGCTTAATGGATGTCGTTACACGAAGAAAACAAAACGTAAATGGTTTCTATTAATTCTAAATCATTCAAACCAACAATCTTTGACGCATTCTACGAATGATTTACGTCACTATGATACATCATACCTTTCTATACAAGAATAACAAAGCGATTTAACTCCATCCAAATACTAGAGCATCAAACGTTGAATGAAAACTAGTTTAACACGACCAACACAGTTTCATTAAACTCATGAGAACATTTTGTGAAAACATGCATACTACTATTTTTAGGGCATAAAGCATTTCATACGATTTTCCAACGTAAAGCTGTTTCGAAATAATTAGTGGAAAACCACCAAAATATGACGGTAGACGACAAGAAATCCACCGAAGTGACCGTTTTCTAAAGTACTTTTAATATTTATTGTGCCTTCCATTCCCTTTTTTTTTTTTTTTTTTTTCAAACATTATTAATTTCTGCAGTTCAGGACAAATGAAAATACTTGTGATTTCAACAGATTTGTTTAAATTATACCAATTATTTATTTCTGTGCAATTTAACTGCTTTTCAAAGAAAGACCTAGAACAATTATCTGCAGTAAAAATACTCTTGGGGTAAATGAACCGGTAAACAGATCACACAGCGTAATAGTTCACACATTTTGTAGGCGGAAATTCTGTAACAAAGCTTCACATGAAGTCATACACCCGGTATTTAAAAAAATGGAGACCTCACCATGAAGAAGAATTAATTTTCTCTCGTAATGTGAATGTTTGTCGCGATCTACGTAAACATAACTCGTGTAACACAATCAATAATGACCACAGAATAATTCAGAGTTCACCAAATCAAAAAATTATCACACTTCATCAGAAATTAATTTTGGTTACCCTTTTTCCTCGTTTGTCTTAAGAAAAGCGTTCCCACATATTATATTGGCGGATTCCGAGAAGTCTTTTCGTGGATATAGTACTTCTCATTACAACCAACTACACACTTATACAACACTGGTATGGGAAAACCGTTTTATCAAAAAAAAACACGCACAACGGAACATATATGAAAGAATATTGCATACAACCTCCAGCACTTGTCGCAACTCATGCAAACGATGGGGGACGGAGGTCAAACGCCCCATTTTTACTAAACCCTTGCGCACCTGTAACAGACTGCTCCTTCCGCGCCGCTATTCGAGGTCAAGGTGCGCTTACCTTTGCCCTTGGGCGGGTGCGTCAGGTTATTTCCTGTCGCCCGCCCCGTCCCGCCCCACCGTGTCTCTGCGGAAACGAAAGAATAGATGGACAGACGGCGGTTCTCCCGGCACAGTCGAGGCGGGGGGCGGGGGGCGGGGGCGTCCGACGACGGCCGCGACTTCAGGGGAAAAGGGGGAAACCTTAGCCTTGACGCGGCCGCCCACCCCGCCTCCTTTAAACTTTGAAATTCAAGCGCAAATTAAAGCGTCGCATTAGCGTTATCGCGGCCGCCATCGCGCCGGGGCAACGCCTCTTATCTGTGAATTGACGATTATATTTTAATGAACGGTCCCGTACGTCCGGCCGGCAGCCCTGGGGCAGATCGCCGTCGCGGACGGCGGCGCCGCCTGAGGACACGGCCCCAGCCCCCGCCCCGCAACTTTCCTCCTAGAGTCATGGGAATAAACAGCACACGCCCACGTTTTCTTCAGCCCCACTCGAAGATGTGACCACATTGCGAATTCGGTGGTATAAGTACCGGACTGTTGCACCCGAGTTTGCGGGTTCCAACCCGATCGAAGCCGTGGATTTTTAAGGGCAAAAAAAAATTCTTCGTACACTTTCCTTCGGAGGGGAAGTAAAGCCGCCTGTCCCATGTAGTAGATTTACTGCATGTAAAAGATCCTCAAGCCTAAAAGACGCCTCTGAGCAAAATTGAGATCCGTCTCTTTCGTCTCCGCTAGGTGGTGAAAGGAGCGTAGCGAAATTTGCTTGGTTAGACGGAAGAGCGGGCCTCATGGCCCGAGTCTCGCCACGTAAAATAAGGCATTAACTAACTAACATTCACAGGTCGGGAAGCAAAAGAACCTCACGCAGGGCGATGGAATTGAAGGAGATGGAAGGACTCATGAGCTGACGGTAAATGAACGCAGTGACAAAACGAGTGCACCTGCTGTTATTTTGGCAGCAGTGACCAAGCAGTAGTTGTCAAAGCAGTCCCTTCTTCTAGCAATCTCTCTATAATCTTAATTAAATTCAGAATGAGAATTGATGATAAAATCTGATGACCAGACGTTCGCTTCAGCGTATCAGGAACTATTTTGCATTGAAACACGAGCTACAGATTGGATGTAACCGTCTTGTCAAAATACCCTGCGCCCTACCCCTCTTGCATCTAGCGAAATGAGGACTCAATAAAACACGTGCGGATAATTCATTAGGCTTCCAGCCACTATATAACTCCATCAAGCCCCGTCCTTCGGATCATTCAAAAGATATTGTCGCAAAATGGTACATTACTTGGTGTTCAAAGAACGAGACCCTAGATGATTTTTGTGTCACTTTTCACGATCAGGCGCCAACATCATAATTCAACGATTTATTACTGGTTACCCGGGACAAGAGGAATAAGGCAATGTTCAACGGAACACTAGTGGATTTTAAATGACAAAATAAAGTCAATACGCCGGAACGTCAACAAATGTACACCCATTTTCCTCCAACGGTATTCCCTACATCCACGAAATACTTTTATTACAGGAAAGATATAAAAGTAGCAGGGCCAACATTCCCTTCGGCGCAATAATTAACAGACTGGAATGAGCTGTAACGAAATCAACTACCGACCTAAATACAATACACACCACAACATTGGGAAGACGTAGATAACATTTAATTAGCAATCTTAAGGAAACCCAGACAGACGTTTCCATCAACAATATTTCATGCAATACAATAATATTTTTTTTAAATCTATAAGCAAGCACGATACTCAATTCCACTATGCCCTACTGCCACAGCCCCCACTCTGAGAAATAGCCAGCACCCCTCAGGAACACTCGATACGGGGGCGTGGCGCGAGAGGTTTTAATTGTTCCACGAAGCCCCCATCGCCCACGCCATTCGGCCACGCCCAATTTTCTCAAACGTCTTTTCTTTCCACCCCTCTTTACTTTGACGCCTCACACTTACACTCCTGGTGTACACTTCGTGGGGGTGCTGTGTTTTATTTCCCGCTTGCTTCTCGTAGGAGCCACTGAAAAATTCTTAAGAACTCTTTTCACAGCCCATGAAAATTATCCCAACCCTCGTATATAAATAATTATGCAATAAATTTAACTCTCAAAGAATGCAATACATTCATCGAACTGCCAGGATACCCTAAAACACAATAAATTTAATACAGATTCAATGAATAAACATAACGCATTATCAGTAATAACCGTAAGATCCACACACCCTTGGTGTATATTCGTTTATTTTTCTCTGCGCCCTTTCGTCATGGTGCGCGAATTGAATTTTAATACGAAGAAAATATTTTCATTTATAATGTATTTAATTTGAAGATGTAAAGTAATTTTATTTACGTACGTAAATTTTGCCACAATATTAACGGTATTCTAATGCAGACATATGCTACTAAATTCACTGAAAAAATTCGTATGTAATGCACAAAACCATGATTAAGAATCACTGTAATACGAGTGCAATAGTCACGGACCTTCGTTTTGAAAGCAATTTTAAGCGTGTGCTATTATGCATTTTTTAAAAAAATTCCCGAAGCATATAAAACGTATATCATTCACTGAACACATGCGCACCGGAAACATCGAGATTGGGTCGGTAAACGGCAGTAAGGAAGAAGCCCAAATCAGATCTTCGGACCCAAAAGCGGTAACATCGTCTCTGATGACACCACAGGTGTGCAGCGGTGCCGGCCGCCAGGGGAATTGCAGCACGGCGGCATCCTCTGCGGCGCCGTAAAAGCGAATGCGTTGTTGCGGCAAGACACACGTACTACACACGTACGCAAGAAAACAACCGCCGCGGAGGAACTTCCATGTCGAAGTTAATTGCGCGAAACAATAAACGTCGCCTCGTCGCCTCGCGGCCTCGCCCCGTGACCGGTGCACAATGGCCCTTCAAAGGTCAAGGGTGCCGTTTCCGCAGGGCGCAGCGGTCGCGACCACGCGAGGTGCGGCAGTAAAGGCTCCCACAGACCGGCGCGGTAGATCCGCAGCGGGTGCGGCGCGGAAAGTTCCCAGTTAAGGCTCCCACAGACCGGCGCGGTAGATCCGCATCGGGTGCGGCGCGGAAAGTTCTGAGTTAAGGCTCCCACTGTCCGGCGCGGTAGATCCGCAGCGGGTGCGGCGCGGAAAGTCCCGAGCTAGACGCGGCCGCGGAATTCGCGGGACCGTTCACACCGGAGCGTCAATTATCAGTTAGCGTTTGGTGACGGTTGGCATAGTCGCTCGACCCAGAGGGGAAGACTCCCGAACACGGGAGGACTTCTACAAAACTCGAGCTGCAGCGGAAGAAACGCGTCTGACTGCGTTACAAATTTCGCCGCCGATTAAACGCTGCCAATCCGTCGCCGCGACGCTCGCCTGCCGCGCAGGTCTGAACGTGCTCATAAGGCAACACGTGACGCGAAACTTCCGCTGCGGCCAGTCCGCGTAGGCTGCGGATCTTCCGCGTCGGTCTGGGGGAGCCTTAAGGCAGAGCCAGCCAACGCCGCCGGTGCCCTCATCATCACCGACATAATATCCGCCCGCGCTGCTTGGTTCTCTTCCTGCTCACACCTTTGCCGCCGTCGCTCGGCCTTGCCGCTGAATCCTGAGCGTCTGCACCTGCCAATTTACTTCACCTCTGCTTATACAGTTGCTCCTGCTCATCCTATACTTGCTTTCATAGCGCCGCCACAAGTTTCCCCCTTCACGAGACCACATTGTATTTAAGTAGGCAACTCACTACTCTCTTAACCAAATGAGACTACAGTGTCTTTAATACATCCTACGTTATGATTTTGTTTGATTTCATGTGTCTACAAGAAGATTTAATGTCTAATTTATCATTAACGAAAATATTCAATTTATTCAAATTCCGCCAAATCTCCAAACAAACGACCTCAAGTTCACTTTCAGTCACTTTCCAGTTCTTGCGATGACTATTTCTGTCCACATTGCTGCGTTTTTTCTTCAAGCCACGGACAAGAGCCCCGGTATCAAACTCAGCCCCCGCTGCCATCCTTGGAGTAACGGATGCGTCTCAGCCAAAGTGGTCAGCGCATCCTCGCCTTCCAATCTCCTCCCACGAAGCCCGCTCGTAAAATCTTAACGAACCTCGCTAATACGAGCGTACGAACCCGCGACCACACGCCGCCGCGCCGCGCCGTCCGGGCGGGCGGCGGATCGGAGGCCGGCAGATCCGCCTGGCCAGCGTACCGGAAAATACACGGGTAAAACGCGATAGCGGGGAGCGAGAGACAATAAACCAAAACAGACGCGAAAAAACAACCCTCCACTCAATTTGGAAAGTAATAGCCAATCTCGGATGGATTTTCGTCGGCTGGCGCGCGGCGCTAATCAAAAGCGCCGCCCGCGAATGACACCCGCGAGCGCCGTTGGCCCCGGGGGCCAGGAAGCGACCGGCGCGGCGGCGGCGGCGGCGGCAGGCAGCGCGCTCTCCGCCCCCGCCCCGCCCCCACCTCCGCCGGCGCCTTCTGGGAAGCATGACGCCTCGGAACGCACGGTAGCGGCTTCTTGTCCGTGCGACATCAAAGTGCTGGGCGAATAATTGCGCGAGGGCAGCGAGGAAGAAGCGCTCGCCGTCCACAAAAACGCGATTGGCGGGGGCGGGGGGCGACGACGCGCGCGGCACGGCCCACTCGGCGGCGGTGGCGGCGGCGCTCTCTTCTAACCAAATAGCGCTTTGATGGCCGGAATGACGCGCCTAATTGAATTACGCTTAGCGCGCATCGCGCCGAGTCCTGCTGGCGGCTTCGGGGAACGAACGGTCAGGCGGGGGCGGGGGCGGCGACGGGGGGCGACGACGGGGGCGGGGGCGGGGGGCGACGACGGGGGACGGGGGCGGGGGGCGACGACGGGTGGCGGGGGCGGGGGGACGACGGGGGGCGCGGGCGGGTGGCGACGACGGGGGGCGGGGGCGGGGGGCGACGACGGGGGCGGCGGCAAGGCGGTGGCGAGGCGGCGGCAGCTGTGGCGGGGGTGGGGGTGGATGTGGCGGGGCGGCGACGGCGGCAGTGGCGGCGGCGACTGTAGCGGTGGCGGCGGCGGCTAAGAAGTGGTGGAGACGGAGTCGGAGGTAAAGAGAAACGTACAAAAGAACGTAAGGAGCACTTAGCGCGACCGCAAGTGAAGGAAACAGATTCTACAGGGAAGACAAAGCAAAAGCGGCGACAGGAGCGATTATCTCGTAGCAAACATCAAAACAACGACAACGAGACTAGCAGAAGGAAAACAGACACTGCACCTACCTCTGCTACGCGGTGGAAACAACATGTCACAAACACGTGCTACCTCACGCTGGTTGATGTTAAAGTGACAGCGTAGAATGCAGGAAGTCTAGTCAAGGAAGATTACAAAGTCCTAAGGTGATTAACTGTAGTCCCGTTCACATCACAGCTGTATATAAACTTGAAAATATGTGAAAAGGATTTAAACACTCAAATTAAACATAATACACTGTTGGACGTTTCCGCCTTCGGAAGAACGCCGTTTGAGCGCTGACAAACTGTTGTGCAATTCTTCCCCAAATGCGTTCTTTCCAGGCGGGCCTGGAGTGACAAGTCCCGACGAGGCCTCGCCGACACAGAAACGGCGCCCGGCGGAGGAAGCGGATGGGGGCAGGCGCGGCGCCGGAGGATGCGCAGAGGTAGCGTTGCGGAACGCGGCGCCGGCGCAGCCATCGAGCGAGCGGTTCGCACCAAGCGCCAATTGTGGCTGCTTCGACGCCTGCTCGCCCACCATTTGCCCCCTCCGTTCATTTTTTTTTTCTCGCTCATGACGTTGGTCTATCGGTCGTCCATCGCCCCCGTCTACCCGGCAGTTCCACCTGCGTTCGGTTCTTCTGTCGTGTGTATGTGCCAAAATGTCGGTCTGGCCGTCCGTCCGACCGGGAGCGGTAGCTCAGTGCATCAACTGATGTCACTGCAGCGCCTCTGACCGGGAGGTCCTAGGTTCCCACTCCCCACGGCGGCAGGATTTTCGATACTAGCTTTTCAGATAGGCCGAATTCAGTCGCTGTCTGGAGGAGAATTCTAGCGACCGGCTGCTCTGATCGGTAGTTTTCCGCGGTTTCTCCGATCAACACCAGAATGCCAGAGCAGTACCCTAACAAAAGGGCCACGGACCGCGCGCGATCTGTCCTTCCTCTTCCTTCTCCTATCCTCACCCCTTACACACACACACACACACACACACACACACACACACACACACACTAACATACACACTAACATACACTACACTACCACATTTCCGGGAGACCGGTCGGGACCCTAGAGCTTGTCCCGGCTGGGGCGGTGCCCCGCTGGTGGGAGTCCTGGTTAGGGGGAAACCCCACTAGCCGACGGTAGGTCGGCGCCGGATCTCGCCATCCAGGGGGAGATCACCGCCATCTCCCGAGAAAAGAACATGCACTACACTAACGGGACTATGGGCCAAAGCAGTTGACGTACCCGGAAACACAATCGCTGTCGGTCCGTTCGCCAGGCTGCTTGTTCGCCTACCGGTCCGTCCTTTCACCGGGCTGAGCGTTCGTCAGTCCGCCTCTCCATTCACCGATCTGTGCGGGTCCTATCTACTTAGGAAATATCTTTCCGTCCGTTCAGCGGTCTTCGAGTTCGTCCGTGACCTCCGCGACGCTCCGCCCTTCCGCGAACGGGGCGGATGATCTCTGGGCACCGAGACTGGGCGACCTATTCCGCTTAACGTCTTCCGAGAGTCCTGCGTTTGCGTTTGCGTCCCCTCTTCGCTCCGATCAGGATTCACTTCGTCGCCTTAGCAGACTTTACACTTAGTTGGTCTTCCAAGGGCTTACGGTGCTCTAACATTATTTCGACTTACACTGCTATGACAGGTCTTTTATGAAATAATCACAGATCCGTGGATCTGGAAAGAGTAACCTATTCCAACAGTCCTCTAAGAATAAAATTTGCCGGACTGATTGGTAGTGCATCACAGTAAAAAAAATTCATAAAAAAAACAAATCCACTTGCAGATATATAAAATGAATAGATACACTGAAGAAAAACAAATTTACACTAAATACTGTATTCCACTAGTTCTCTAACAATTTTTTTTATTAAAAGAATCGGAAACCAGCGCATACATAATTTCTTACGATACTGAAAGCGTCCAACCAGCTATTCCATTAGGGAACATAAAGGGCAGATTCTGCCTATCGACCCAGCCACGTCCCCTCCGCTGCAACGAACAAGAAAACCGAGCGTTCTCGCCCAACCGTCCGGCTGCAGACTCGAACCGAGGGCCCTCCGGAAAGCGTGCACCGATTTGCCCACTGCGCTCGGTAATGGAGACCGATCCACCCCGGTCGGTCGTAAACGCCGAGGTCAATTGCTGCTAATTTCCACGCGCTCTCTCGCTCACACACACACACAAACTCTCAGCAGCTGCCCGCTCACGCACACACTCTGCGGGCGGGCGGCGGAGACGGTGGGGTTCAAAGCCCAGTGCGCCGGCGGAGCGGGGAAACGCGAGAGAAACCGCTCAGAATCTGTGTGTGCCCTAATCGCCATCCCCATTGCCGCCAACATTCCGGCTTCCCCGTTACCACCGCGCGCTCCCGTCGGCGTCGCGGTGCAGCTGCCGTCGCCACCACCGCCGGGCCGGCCGCCGCCACCGCCGTGGGAACAAGTAATTACATCGGAAAAGAGCAGTGCGCCAAGTTTCTCAGGCAGACGGCGGTCGCCATGGGGTCGATCGGCAGGACGTTGTTCTGGTCGAATTTCAGAGAGCAGGAAGGACTGGGGGCGAATTCAAGATGTATTAACTATCTTGAAAGATGCCATCGCTCGGAAACAACATTGAAGTGCCCTGGAAGTAGATGTCTGATAGGATGCTTTTGCTTAAACCAACACGAATTAAATTGGCGTATTTTATCATTAATCAGAAAAGATAATAAGGGCATTATAAATCCTAATTAGAACAGTTGCTCTAAATAGAACATTTGTAGCAGAATGCAAATATCCTTCATAAAGTTGCAATATTATTCAATATATGAATCTCAGAAGCAGAATAGTATTAATAAGTGGTAACATGCAATTAATGGAAATAAACGAGAGCAGATACTAATGGGCGCATGTTAAAATTTTGCTCCACATAATCAAACCCTTATTCGAGAATAGTATTGCACGCGAGAATTTAGACAGTAGGCAAAAAATTATATTGAAAAAAATCGTTAATTTTATTCTTTACAGGTCAACAAGGAAGTAAGCGTTTTCTTCATTTAGAGTCAAAAAGAATTTGATAGGTACTTCCCACGGTCACTCATATTCCTATTTATGATTAAAAAATCACAATGTACACATGAATGAACTTCAGAGAATGTACCACCATCAACAAGTGAGTCTTGTGCCATACGAGTTTAATCATTAAGAAGCATAAAATTAAGTTTTAAAACATGCTCTCACACAATACATCAAGTGCCGAAATAAGTGGAGTACCGTCGTCGTTGAAAAGAACATTGCAAAGATAGCCAGGAGGGAACTTTTCGGCAACACGTTTCCTCGAAGGTATGGGGCACCGGAATACAAGTTTCCTGAGACATTAACATTTCCAAACACCGGCGAAGCTGTTTCCCGGCAAATATTTGCGAATGAAACTCCAAGGGTCGCGAAACGGTTCCAAGTGCCTTTCCGGTGTCTTCGCAACGACTAAGCGAAGACAACAATGTCCGGTCCCCTCGCGGTCTTCCCGCTTCTTCTGGAGAGGAGCTCGAGATTTCCCCGCCCGCAGCAGCACCATCTGCGCTCTCCTTTCCTCCGTGCGCTTCCCGGAAGGGGCGCTGCGAGCGAACGGGGCGAGGGATACCGGAAACACGACACGACACACGGCTACGGAGGGCAAAAATGTCGATATTTTCCACCAGGAATATCGATATGTTTTCATTTCAATGCTTTTTCAGATCGATGTATTTTTCCAGAAACATCGATGTCTTCAAAAAAGTTTGTTACTTTTTTCGATGATTTTGTGCGTGGAAATATCGTTAAACTGCATGTTCAACTTGTCTGCATAGGATATTGACTAGAAAGAAAAAAGGCAGAATATATTTTAAAGTAATATTAACATAGTATGTGTATTAGATACAGGACGTTTTACCTGGATTATTTTTCCATTGAAAGTGAATAATTGGAATAATCGCCAAACACGATGTCAATTATTTTTTTTTACATTCGATAAACATTAATATTACCTTATGTCACCAAACAATAAAATATACCGGTATTTCATTTATGTACTCTAATTAAAACTAAAAACAGCATGGGAAATACAATTGTTTAATATTTTAAACATCATGTTTTCTGTCGATGTATCGATGTTTTAACAACATTTGACATCACTCCACCCGGCCAGTGAGCGGCCAGGGCTAACGGGTGCGTCGGGCCCCTTCGACGCCACGGGAACTCGACTGGGCGTTGGAGATCACTTCAGGAGCGACCGTCTCGCAGAACCTCGCAACGCTCTCATGAGCATCCATTGCCAACCAGGCGATAAATATTTTTAATAAAGCTTTCAATGCGTTATTTCTAATAGAATTTAATGTATAATTTATTCATTCCCAAAAGAATGTACATGACAGCTGCCATGCTCCCAAAGCAGCCATATTTTTCATTTCTTTAATGATTGACTTGAGGGTATTGATTCTTGACTTATTTTAACCAAACAAACTGTGATCGCACACGTGTGACGAAATACGCTTAAGAATTGTAATCCACAAAACACGATTCTAATGAACAAACTTGAAGAAACTTTTAATGAGAAAAGCAGATACCTTAACACCACAACATTCACAGTTCCGAACGACGAAATTTTATAACAAATTTGTTGATGGGAAAACGTTGAAAATCACATGTTCCTATTTTAATTACAGATCAAAAGGAAAATAATAATTGTAACTATTATTTATTGTCTGAGAGATTTCCGGATGAAAATACAAAAACCCTTCCGAAAAAGAATATTCATGACACCCATATGCGTGCATGTAGTATACAGAATGTTGCAGAAGAAATTGCTGCAGACAAATCAAATAAATAACATTTTGTCGTAATTAAAAACTAGTTGATTTCTTACCAGTTAAAATGTTTAGCTATGAAGAGAAAACGTGTGTCTGGGGGGGGGGGGGGCTTGGAGCATACATATTCTTTCTGAATGCATACCGTACGACGTCATCACGTGATCGCAGCCACGGCAACTCGTTCAGCCACGGAAGGTGTGGAAAAAAAGCCGCCTATGGCATAAATAGGTAACCCAAATTTCGAAGAAGATTCTAGTTGATCGTAGACAACGTAATTTTCAAGTCTATCGATATACAGTAAAATCTACGACAGAATCGATCGGGACATAAAAAATTCCCGTTTAGGGAGGTTTCCGTTTTATGCAAGGTTATCCATTTCATGACACCTGTGAGGTTGACATCTATGTCCTGAAAGTAGTAAATTACATGACTATCATAATTATCCAACAACATTAACATATAACGTATTTATGAAAGAAATCGCCAATAAATGAATATTAAACACTCTTCATTGGCAGCTTCCGAGTTTAAAAATGCACACCTTACTGGCTGTATTCGAACTCCTTGCTTGCTCAATGCGTCACAACCCAGTACGTCGACTTTCTCATACCCTCGCATTGCCTTGAGCAATGCGTATCTGGTCGATCGGTTAAGATATTCAACGCGGGGCAGGAAGACGCGTGAACAGAAGCCATGCCCATACACCTTCCCACGCTCAGAGAGTTGGGAGACAGGGAATTCCCCGCCGACCTACACCTTGAGAGACAAGCGATCCCAAGGTCGAATTCTACGCTGACAGCTTAAGCTCCCCTCCAAAGTCCGGCTGCCACGAATATATTACGTGTCACAGGGATAGAGAATTTAGAACTAGCCTGCAGATGCATTCATTTCATTAAAATAGTCTCGCGTCTCTCTGCCAATTGTATTAAATTGACAGGAATTCCGTTTTATGAAGACTTTTTTCCTACACACGAAAAACCGTTCCGTTCCCGCGTTGGAGAGGTTCCATTTTATGCTGAATAAAATGCCATTTAACTTCATTGGCCGATGAAATTTTCCGGTTAAGGCAGGTTTCCGGCTTGTTCAGATACAAGATTAGACAAATTTTACTGTATTTAAAGTATCCTGTATTGAAGTTGAAGAAAAACCAATGAGCACGTTTCAGGAAGCACGCAGAAAATGTTTCCGCAAAATATTGCAACAGGCACTGAGGAATTCACCATACCTTTTTAAATACGGCACAAACCACTACAAACAATTCCACCTGCCTGTGGCACACCCAATATTCTTAGATTGACGAGTGTTTCCAGACATATCAACTGCTTTGGTGAATACTTCCAATGAGATCCGGTACCGACCTACACGTCGGCTTGCGCGGTTTCAACATCCAGGTATCTCCCCAGCGGAAGCCTCTCCAGCCCGGACAGGCTTTTAACTCCCGACATGCGTTGCAGTGCATGCACATTTCTCTGTGCGGGCGTGTTTATGAGGAGAAACAACAAAAATAAGGAAGGAAAATTGGCATGCGTTTCTTGACCTGTTTGTTAGGGCAGTGCTATGCATTCGCCTAGTCTTAATAAGAAATAAAAATGAAGATTTAAAAAAAAAAAAAAACGGAAAACACCGACCAGAGCAACCGGCCGGTGGAATCCTCGAGATGAGTGGTTGATATCGACCTACCTACCTAGTTTCGAAAGCCTAGAGTCGATACTCATCACCTCCCACTCAGACACGTTGCAGAAAAAACAGTAATGCTGTCACTGAGCCACATGTCTGTCCCTTCCTAAGAGGTACAATTTTTACATTTTCGGAGTGAATTTGAGAGGCATGAATTTTCTCCGCCCCAACAAATTAATGACGATTTCTTTAGGAAACTTCCGTGTCATTTCAAACACTGTGCTAGTCTTCCATTTATTCATAGTTTCCTTTGCCAGATCATGTTACGCTGTCATCCAAACGGGACAGTAGTGACGTTCAAACTCCCGATTGGATGCCACCGTAACAGCTGGTTTACGTCAAAGGCCTGTGTAAATCGAAGTCCTACCTTGAAGGACCACAACGTCCCGAAGTAGCTTCGTCCGCAAGGAGCACTTGCTCCGTTTCGCAGAGCGATCCGCGCGCGGACGGGCGCTTCCGGCAACAGGCAAAGCGGGGAGCGCCCTCGTTCCCCTCCCTCCCTCTGCTCGCCCGCGTCACGTGCGCCAAATTTCTGCTCCGTTCCCCGCCCTCCTCCTCCACTCAACGCCCCGCCCCCGCTCCCCTCGCACCCCAACGGCGGCGGCGGCAGCAGCAAGTGCTCCGCCGCCCTTCTCGGTATCGCCGACGACAAAAGCCGAAAAGACAACGTAATTCTTCCCGCATTACGCGGTCTTTGCCCCTCAGCGCGTAGATAGCACTCGAGAAAAGCGCCTGAGGAAAGCTGGCGCTGACAGGGAGCGGAGGGTGGGAAAAGTCGGCACGCGCAAACCGCGCACCCCCCCCTGACAGCCGGTTGTTTTCCTGCGAGTCAAAATAATGCCAACCCGTTTCGAGCACGGAGACGAAGACTCTCGGGGTAGCCAACGAATTTGAAGAATGAAGTTCTCTCACTTTTAAATGTCACTCTTCCGTATTCTTGACAAAATGCCCAATCTTATCTCCAAGCTACGTAATAAATTATAAATTTTATTATATAAGTACCATCCGGTAAATTAATGATGCCATTCCTCATAAAATTCAGGTTTTTATTTACATAAAGTCTACAACATACAACGCAACCAAGTACATGAGAATGACCAATCTAAACATTTTAGCGAACAATGGAAAACAAGGCCAGAAGACCAATTCCATACACGAAAAACATGTTAACCCACACTGTTTTCGTATGGGTTAACACGTTTTTCAGCCGAACCCTTCATATGTTCTGGAATTAAATTTACTTTCTAAAACAATCACCCTACCATTTTATCCATCCTTTAGGAAACAAATTCTACAGAGCCATTTTAAAATTAATGTAACAGTGACTTATCTGAAGAAATCGTCCCATAAATCCCCTTAGCAGATGAATGAAGTCTACTCCAAGCACAGCTAATGCACTACACAAGAAAAATATGCGACTAGAATACTAATGCAAAATCACGGACGAGCGCTATCTCACTCTCGCACTACTAACGACACCATTTGACTATGAATTCTCCAATAAGAGGAAGTGCTTACTTTCACCACGATATCAACCAGGAAACTCCTCGCCCGCATGGCTCTCGTTTCTTATCAACATATATTTTTGGCAAGTTGGGATACGGGTTAAAAAACGGGGCTGTTTTTTTTTATTTTTTAGAGCATCGCCGAGAGCAATTCCCAAAAACTGAAGGCTCAACACGACGAGCGTGTTTTTTAATTTTTAGATACCAGAAAAAGTATTGACACTATAACTCCAAATATGTCCTTACGATGGCGTATGACTCAAACCTTATCACCAGATACACAATGCCGTATTGCAATGGCCATTTTAATATAATTAATCTAATTCACCGTATCAGAAACAACACAATAAGTATGGCGTCGACTAAAAGCCTTTTACAAAATACGAACACAACAAACGCTTTATCGGTAAAGCTTTCAAAACTTACGTTGAAGTAGACATGAATTGTACGTAGGTAGTACATTAATTCGTCACTATAAAATAGCCTGGAGTTGTCAAAGTTACGCCCAATAGGCCTAAATAAAACTAATATTTCATTACTTTCAAGTGTTAGGCGATCTTAACAGTTTATAATGAAATTCCAAATAGGCGCGGAATACCCTGATACAGATAAACATAGTTTTCGACCAAATTACCGTTAACCATCAACTTACATCTTAATCGAATATACGTAGAAGGATTAGTTTAAAATTACTTTCACGTACATGTTTGGAATCTTTTCAATTTATTACGACGTTCCCAATAAGTGTAGAGTACGTTAATACCTTCGAATCAAAGTAAAAATATATTCTCACAAGAGAATCGAACTCGCGACCTAACGAACCTCTTGAACCCTTCAGGCAAATGGCCTCGCTGAAGAGAACTCAACTGTTTTCTGTCCACCAGAGGCAAAATGCGAGTCGGACTCGCCTCCGCGGACCCCCCGCTTGAAGGGGAGGAACCCAATGCGTGGGCCAGCACCCAATGCGCGGGCGGTTGGGGACATTGCGGAGTGGTCTTTTGGAGGCGGCCGTCTCACACGGGGGCTGGGGGGCGCTCATTTGCCCTTATAAAGTGATGACAATGCGTCTCGCTTGTTTCTATGCGACGCCGTAGTAAGCAACACACAATTCCTTTTAAATTCGGAACAGTATGTGGAACATACGTTTGTTCGGAACACATACAGTATTCGGAACAAATATGATTCTACGAAACACTCCATTTTTACAAGCGGATAGAAATATTATTTTCATCATTCATTCGATCAGTTGTTAGTAAGATTAGTTTCGCGAACTAAACGATAATATGCTATACAGTTTAAATTTCAAGTTTTCGCTTCAAAAGCGTTTAAGATTTCGAAAGTTCTTGAAAAGGTTCACAACAAACTGAAGCAAAAATAAATTATGTTGAATGTTGCGATGACAATAAAACAAAAGACACGCACTTATCGTATAATGTGTGTCACGAACAAGAACATTATTTAGAAGGCAAACATATCCATGTAAAATAAAACAGGAGTCCCTGAAAGCTGAAATTAAGTAGTACACAGTGAGTGCTGAATTTAATATTTTAATTTCATTACTAGAGAACGGATTTCCATATAATTACATGTTCTAACAGGAACTAGGCACCTGCATTCAATTATATTTTTTAGAATTTACAAGACATTCTGAATGAATTATAACTATTTTTATTTTACATATTTTTACATATTTTGGTATCATTACATATTTTTACATATTTTACCTATTACTCTATATTTCGTTGCATTTTAATACATTTACACGTCGAACCGCGTGCTTGCTCATGTTTCGAACAGCAAATTCGTTACTTGATGGAAAACTATCAATTTTTTTTCTGAAAATAGTCTTACCACGTTGTTTGATTTGGAGGGAGAGATATTTACCCTTTAATCCTCTCCCCTGCGGTCCATCACTCGTTACATGGTACTACTATTCACTTGTACATCACCTCCCCGTAAACATTGTAATGTATACTATGAATGCATTTTTATTTCGAATAAAAATCTTATATGTGGTGAAGTCAAGTTATAATTACTTCTGGGGTAGAACCTACTTTCAGCCACCCCAAATCCTTGTTAGAAACTGATCGGCGACGTTCTATGGTCAGAAAATCCTTGTAGAACACAATTTTAAACATAACGAATTTTTATTTTACTCTTACATATTTTCTATTTTTCTTACATATTTTCGAAAAAATAAGTACATATATACATATGTACGTTTTGAATTTTTTATTACAATAAATTCCGTTCCCTACTCATTACTTAGTTCACTTAATACTACATGTCCAATGTTCACGCATTCGGCGAACAAGCACTCCTTCCACATGTTCTTCAGATACAAAACGCATTCTTCACCTCAAAGAAAGCGGTGTGGAAAAAGTAAATCGTTATGTGCATTTCTAATCATCAATTACTCGATGAATCACGTAAATTTAAAACCTCTCATTCCTAAACAGTCGATGAACCTGCACTGCAATTCTAACAAAATGCATTAAAGAATGAGACAATACATTTTATAAATACATGCATCGTGCAGTTTTTATCACTTGAATTTTTTACGAGATGTTTGTTTAACTCTGATTTCTTGTGAATTAATATATACATATTTTGAGCCTCAAATGATGATTCCAAGTTAGTTGAACAAATTATAGTTTTGGTTAAACGAATTATCGTATAACAGATGAAAATTTAGTTAAAGTATTAAGAAAAGTCTGAGTCGCAACTGACGACCAGCCTTCCCTTGACTGGAGGGAAGGCAGAGCAATGAACTGTCAAGGTATCGGCAAGCATGTTATAAACTCTTCCATCGTCATAAGGGCTTAAACGTGCTTAAGGGCTTTACACAACACTACAAAATTTAATTAAATTAACTACAAATTTAATTCTTTTGTATTTTCTAATGTTTCATCATATAAAATTGATCAAACTAAAATGGTTATGATGAATATACACTTACATCAAGTGTATAGACGAACAGACAACTTACGGAAATGATACCTTACTCATATCTGAATTGATACATTTTGAACCAGAACGTATCATTTCACACAACCTAATTGATAGCTGTGAGAAAAGAAATTAAGGACAAAATAAATAGGTGAAATACTCATCAACACTCCTACTTGTACAGAGCAGGAAAAACATATTGCTGCTTAAGTTCATTGCACAAGATTGTTAATGTCCGTCAGCAACTGACAATTGTTTTTGCAAGTGCGTTCGGAATGTGCAAGATATGCATCGAGCTGGCACCACGAAGTACATACGGAGTGTTTCTCTGGAGAATGTTGGTAGACAAGTGTTGATAAAATACGAAAGAAAAAACTCAGCGTATAGTGAAGCTGTGGGTACTGGGGCACCATTTACGAGATTGTGTACTAGAGAAAAGTGGTCAATTAATTTTAACATTTGAATTTTGCAGTAATTTATTAATTCATTCACCGTTTATATTTCATCTCTTAAATTTATACATACTTTACTTCCTCTACACAATAATCCTAATTGTACGAACGTTTACTGTATCCATTACTTTTTGTGTTTCGAAAAGCTCTTGGAATCAATTTCATAATTTCATAAAACCACTATCTGCAGCCAGTACGACCTAACCTCAATGCTCTTGGCCTATCATACCCTGCACGTGAAGTGAAATGGGGGGGAGTGGGAAAGCATTCATAATGTGTTGATAGTCGCAAAATATTCAAAATTACTCGAATAGTCTCAACTAGCTTACAATGTGAATATCATAGGATTCGTCGTTTCACGTCCGTTATTAAGCTTCAAAATGTGTGATATTCTCCATTTGAAAAAATAGTTGATCTTAACACTTCGAAAAATACAGTTCATAAAAGTATAAAATGTGTTTGTGGATTAGCTGTATGTTGACGCTCTTCCTGAACACTGGCCTGTAATTCATTCATCGTTCAAAAGAGGTGGGAGGAGCCTAAGAAGCACAACTCCCAATACTTTCTTCCTAATACCATCGGACATCTCCAATTCTTTCCAGGCGACCTCCCACACATTACAACCAGACCGCCATACGACCATCGCATTTTTCTTCCCCATAGTAATTTCTCTTTTTACAAGCGGAAGTGCCAGCCATTCCAACGGTGCAGCTCCCGACAAGCCCGGCCCACTCGCCAAAGGAAGCAGCAGCAGCAGGGCATCCACGGCCGACCACACGCACGCGATGTCCCCGCCACGGCCGGGCTAGCGCAGGCTGAGGGAAACACGGGCCAGGCGCGCCGCGGGGCGGGGGGCGGGGCGGGGGCGAAGGACGACGCCCGCTCCCTGCGCGGGCACAATGACAGGATGCGGGCGCGGGCGGGATGGCGGGCGGGTGCAAGGGAGCACGCCGCGGGGGCGGGGGCGGCGGCGGGCGCACAGGTGAAGGGTCCTCGCACAGCCTTCACCCCGCCGTCGCGTTCGCGCGGCGTGCGCGTGCCCGCCGTGCGTGTGTGTGTGTGTGTGTGTGTGTGTGTGTGTGTGTGTGTGTGTTCGCGCGAGGGCAGCGCGCGGGCACATGCCGGACGCCGCCGTTGCCCAGGGCGGCGCCGAGGCGTTCCCTACTCTTGCGAAATCCAGCGCAAATACCTAACGGTACGCGAACGCCTAGGAGAACAACACCTACAACTGGAATTTATCCATATAGGAATTTCAACCCATTACATTTAAATCAGCAATTGCCCTCTAGCGAACCAGTGCGGAATACTCGCGATGAAAACGGAAACCCGCTCCTACCCCCCCACACACACACACACATACGTATGCAGTCGACATACGATGAGAGCGAAACGTATTCATTTGCATACTATCTACAAAGAACTTTCAATTCCCTCGTAGAATGCAAGTACATTCGTCTCAAACACGCGGTGCGAGTATCCAGAAGAACCAATGCCTCGCAAAGTTATAGTTTTGTAAATTACGGCGTCAGGATCATGATTAATCAATTCTTCCGCTCCCAAAACGCGGTGTTAGGGCTCTATGCTGCACCGTATGCAAGTTTCCCACAATCGCTGTGTCCCGTCACTGCGTGGACCATGTGTTCCGGATTCCATTTATGCTTTTTTGCTTTAAACGGATTTATAAACAAACCTTTGGTACTTGCATAGTGAAAGCGCAATTCGCCACTTCTCCGTGAAATTATTTCTTTTGACAGTTACTTATTACCATTGGTTCAGAGAGAGCCGTACAATCTATATGGACTCCACAAAAATAATATAGGCCATTATTTCTAGATTCCACTCAACGTTTCATAATGCCATCGACTATCCATAGTGGCCTTAATTTGGTAATTCATTAGCATGCATGTAGTTTTACGGAAATTGTTTCGCCAAACTCAAGTAATGCCGAATTACCTAAGAGCTTATCGTTGGCGTGAGAGTAAGATCCGAAAGAGTGACTAGTTTTCCTGAAGAATTCTCTTGAAGCCCCCGTGCGAAGTATTACATAACAATAAAATATATGCTTTCCCAGAACAACTCATTCCGAACAACACGAAGATGTTTACGACACTTGCTGCCCTTTCATTCAATAAGCGAAACAGCAAACAATTTGGACACGAACAGGGCAATCCTAACTGAGCCTACCTGTCACTTCCTTCGGACGTAACCCTTTCAATACAATGTGCATCAAGCAACTCTCTGCCCTTTCTTTAAGTGAAACAGCAAACAATTTGGACACGAACAGGGCAATCCTAACTGAGCCTACCTGTCACTTCCTTCGGACGTAACCCATTCAATACAATGTGCATCAAGCAACTCTCTGCCCTTTCATTAAGTGAAACAGCAAACCATTTGGACACGAACAGGGCAATCGTAACTGAGCCTACCTGTCACTTCCTTCGGACGTAACCCTTTCAATATAATGCGCACCTAGCAATCCCAGACATCTTCCATTGACAACCCGCCGCGTAGTCTTTTCTAAGAAACGTTCATAGCGACATCCTCGCCAGGGCGCTTTTAGTACCAGTGCTTCCTCGCCCGCAACGCCGCTTTTTAACCACCTCGCACACGTGGAACGTCTTAGGGGCCGCGCCTGTTCGTGCCTTAATGTGGGCGCGACGCCGCCGCCGCCGCGCCGCGCCACTGCAGCCGTTCAGAGGAAATGATTCAGGCAGCATTATAAAACACTGCTTCGTCGTAAAAGGCGCACGCTGGGCGGAGCACGTGAGCGGATCCGACGACAGCGAGCAACAAAGACGACTTCCGAGCCGCAGAGTCAATGACTCCTCTGTGAGTAAACAAAGTTGAGCACGTGCTCCCACGATGCCGAAAATAAGAAGCGAACGTAGTACCCTGCCAAAGTGGTATGCATGATTAAAATGTATAATAAATACTTCTGTAATTAACAAACCAATACGATTATGAAAGACCCTCGCCATTTAAAACACACAATTTAGCCCTGGAATATAACACTGATCATCCCAAACTTCTTACGTACACACTAAATGAAGGATTGTGAAATTGAAGGATTGTCATTCGAATCTGGGAGCTTCGAAAACATTTTCTTATACTTTTTTTTTAATGAGAGGCCCTGTGTTCAAAATACTTCACTAATTACTAACAAATGACGTATCACACGATTGTGAATAAGGCACGTTGTGTATGTACCCACAAACGAACACACAGTTAAATACTGAATATGAGTGAGATTCATTTTACACGTCTTTCCAAATTTCGCTATTACAACATTCATTGAGAAATGAAAAAGAAAGAAACGAAAATAAAATGTCCAAAATATTCACAAGAGAAAAATAGAATTAAAATTATATTTTCGAAATCATAAAAACTGATGTCCTTACGCGATCATTCACGCGCTATTTCGTTCGATTGTAATTACACGTTCCAACATTACTGCTAAACAAAATGTGAATATGATCGCACTGGCAAACTCTTCGTACTACCCACTTCCTTCAATCTTAAAATGCATGAACAAGAAGGAAAAGAAATAAAGGAGGAAAATCCGGAAACAAAACTTAGGAAAAATAAACGATGCTTTTGCAATATTCAAGACAGCTGTTTCATTCTAAAATGCACAATATCTAAGCAACACTTGAAGCGATTTTTTGCACAATAACCGGAAGACCTTATCCTTGCAAACTCTAACACTATGTAATGTATGTGAATAGTTGTGGTATCTTTTTACATTTCTGCATCGTGAAATTCGATGACGTTAATATAGAGTCAAAACACGTTCGAACTTTTCAAACGCTACATGCACTGCCCTATCTCCAACTGATTATGACGAACGTAAATCCAATGTACACACGTTACATCAAAATCGATTCCGTGGAGTAGAAAGTTACCCGCAAAAGTAATATCAAACATTTGCACGCCCTCCAACGTCACTGGCGCAAACTGCATCAGAGCTAATTAATATTCATCGCCGTTGCACTAACGGGCACGGGAATAAAAAGAGCACTACTACGCAATTGGTATTCCTACCAGTATCGTATACGGCCGTTGTGCAAACACACGCGAGAGAGGGAAGGAGTTAAAAAGAGTGGGAGGGCGGCGACCAGCCCCGTAACGTGGAAACCGGTTCAACGTTCCGCGGAATCGACAAAGGAAAACCCCTGTCTGACCAGCTGCCCAAGAGTGTGATCGAATCCCGGACCTTCCGAATCCAGAGCGGGGTCGTCGACCGCACGCGCGCCACGCCTCTCCGCAAGAGGCAACGCCGGCAGCGAAGTGCCCGCCCTGGCACGCGCACCCAAGCCGCCGCCGCCGCCTCGATCCGAATTAACGACCGCCGCGCACATTCTTTCGAAACCGACCACGCAATTAAAATTCGCCGTACGCCAGTACGCAATTACATTCCATAACCTTCGTCACCTCGTATATATTCTACTACAGCCAGAATTCTCCAACATTAATCAAGAATTGAGTTTACCACTAAGTATTCTTCCGTTCCACTACGTATCTTTTGACCTATGCGCATATTAATCACGCATAACGATACTGCACTTGACGTAATGCGACTATATGAATATGAAATATTTGTCACTCCAACCACCCATCTCTCTTTCATCCCACAATTCCAAACCAATTTCACGAGGGATTGCAACACGTCAAACTCAACTAATTTCGTTGCAAATCGTTCTAGCAAATTCGTGTTCCTTCACACACAGAAACGACGTCAAAACCCAAAAGAAACCGGGACTTCAAATACAGAAAAGCAACTGTGACAAGGGTTGGAATTCACTCTGATCTCCGACCACATTCCAGCGCGCGCAACAGGGAAGTTCGCGCCCGGCCTAACGCGCGAGGGCAGCGTCGCCAACGGCGGTGAAACGGCCGGGCGGGCGGGCGGGGCGGCTGCACGAGCGAGGGACGGCTGCGGGCGGCGCAGCGGAGCAAGTGGGTGAGAGGCCGCCCATGGGTGAAGGACCAGCGCAGCGGAAGCGGAGGGCGAAAGTTGGGACGAAGGTGAGAGTGTGCGTAACGAGACGGATGGTCTGAACTGGCGAGCAGGAGAAAGGACGCCAGCTCCAAAAGGCGATGGAGGAAACACAAGACAAGACAACACATCGCGGAGTACATTCCCCTGGTTTAAGAAACAGTACTTGAAGTGGCGATTGATTGATTCATTGATTGATTGAAGATTCCGGGCACATAAACAGACAAGGTCATTAGCCCCGCAGGTGCAGTGCGCATGTTTTCGCGGAAGGTGGCTGTGATCTTCCCCCACTGGATGGCGAAATCCCGCGCCGACCTACACGTCAGCTAGAGGTATTTTCCCTAACCAGGAAAATGCCCACCAGCGGGACACTGCTCCAGCCGGGACAAGCTCCCGACTAGTCTGTCGACATATCTAGTAGCGTAGTGCTTGTGTGTGGGTGTGTAAGTAAAGGGCGAGGATAGGACAACGAAAAAAAAATTACAAGCGATCCATGGTCCGTTTGGTAGGGTACTGCTCCGGCATTCGCCTGGTGTTGATCGGAGAAACCACGGAAAGCTACCGATCAGAGCAGCCGGCCGCTAGAATTCTCCTTCAGAAAGCGACTGAGTTGAAATTCGACCTAGCTGAAACGCTCGAGTGGAAAATCCTGCCGCCGTCAGGACTCGAACCTAGGACCTTCCGGTCAGCGGCGCTGCAGTGACATAATCGATGTCCTGAGCCACCTCAGCCGTTTTGAAGCGGCAAACTTCAGACGGAATCAACAGAACTCTGATCATGACCTACTCCCTGATACCGGCAAAATATTTTTTTTTTCTGTAATAATACTACACTATTGCAACGTAAACAAAAGCCTCATGAGAAACTACAGCAGCAGCAGCAGCAGCAGTAGCAGCAGCAGCAGCAGCAGCAGGATCGTCGGCCGCTATCAGAAACGAAGGAAAACTACGTGGTACAAACTACAAAGTACCTATCAGGGCAGCCGGCCGCTACAATTCTCCTCCAGGCAGCGGCTGAATTCGACCTACATAGCTATCTAGCCAGTGTCGAAAGTTCTACCACCGTCGGGACTCGAACCTAGGACCTTCCGGTCACAGGCACTGCAGTGACATCAACTGAAGCCCTGAGCCACCTCAGCCGGTTTGAAGCGGCGAGCTTCAGGTAAAATATTTTTTTTCTCTGTAACAATCCTTGCAACGTCAACGAAAGCGACCTCATCATGAGCAACAGCAGCAGCGTCGTCGTCGGCGACGGTGGCGCTTCTGCCCGCCTGGCCGCCCGCCCGCCGCGCCGCTCGTAAACAGCGCCGAGGGACCTTGCGCAGTGCCATTCACTCGCGCTCTTTGGCATGCCCGCCGCGCCCCGCCGCGCCGCACCTCGCGCCGAATTACAAACGCGACACGCGGCACGTGGCGAGTGACGCACGCGAAGTAGCGGGAGCGGCGGCGGTGGCGGCGGCGCCCACGAGCCGCGATGCCACGCACCGGCGCAACCGACAAACGCTCTCCACAGAATGGCACCCCGCCCCCACCCCTCTGAATTTTTACAGGCTGCTTGTCCGCTCTCGCTCAAACCTGTAGCTATCTTCAATTTGCAGTTAAAAATTCCGAATCGGCGGAGAACGATATTACACGACAGAATCCGTCGTGTCATGAAAACGTCAAAAAGCCTGTTTCCTACTATGTTATGCCGTTAGTGATATTTGTACATCCTTTTCAAATATATTTTGCATTAAAAAAATAATGTCCAAAAATCGTATTATATTACTATATTCTAGCCTTGTCAATGTTTGTAAAGTACTATTCTAGATACGATTTATTACGGACAAGGCAACCCTGTAAAGACAACTATTAAATGAGCAAATCAATCAGTTCCTCAATTATTATCTGTAATATACATTTTTGTTTATTTGTTGTTTCCTCCTCTTGACTCACAGATTTCTAGAAAGAATTAATTTCATTTTTAAAATTCCCGACCTGGGGATAGTTTCGAATATAATACAAAATTCCACTATTCAGTCAAAATTGATCCTCATAATCAGACGCCTCTGGCTCTCCAAAGAAAGTGAAGTAAAAAAACAAACCTGCAACAACACTTAGGTCTCTACAGATGCGTTATGTAAGGATCATTAGCACGTGCAACGTTGCACAACATTACGAAAGACAAAAGTGCTATAGTGCTGCTTACAAATGTCGCATCTCATTAGGACGAAAGCACATGTGCTACAGTTGCATACTGATTATTATATATTTAAGAAAGTCTTTCGGGAGTTATTCGCAAAGAAAAACAACATTGGTAATGTGTAAATATTTCAATGTAACAGTCCTTGTAATATGAATTTTAATAGCTAGGACGGCAATTAATCGCCTACATGTTTGCGTCTTGAATCTGCTCATGTTAACATCTATCCCAAAATAGTATGGAAAAAAAACTTGTTACTTCGACCGTGCGGCATTGCTCAGTTCGCAACGAACCGAAGGGGGTCAATGGCAGACAAACTTTTCCTGAACAGTGAAACGCAAAACAATTTCCCCCTACTTGGGCTTCACCACGTCCCAGTCTATCCCACTTTCACCCCTATAGTTCAATTCAATCTACAATTTACATTTATTTGAACTTCAATTGGGTACGACCCGGTGGCAGTTAATTAACAACAACAACAACAACAACAACAACAACAACAACAATAATAATAATAATAATAATAATAATAATAATAATAATAATAATAATAATAATAATAATAATAATAATAATAATAATAATAAAGTACAAGATGATGCAATAATTATACTATCATTAATATTAAGTATTATAATAATTATTTCAACTATCATGATACACAATAATTATATGCCGGTGATACTAGAAATCAATACAAGCTACCTTTATAATATTGGCTAAATTATTTTTAAAAAAGAGCACTGATCGCGTTCACAATACCGCACTGTTTTGTTTTGAATTACACTTGCCAGCACTTCACAGCACTTACTCATTTAACATCTATTACTCTCAACTTGTTCTACCTTCGGACACTGAGAGGAAAACATTGAAAGTTGATGCGGGTAAACTGTTCCAATCTCTAATTACTCTGTTACAAAAGGAAAATTTAGTACTTTAAATGAAACTGAAAAATTTGTTTCGGGCTCTTTTCACTTAAATTATATTTATTTTCCGCCGAATTGCCCTGTGTACGGCTTAAGCACGACGGGTTGAATAGTGGTGTCGGAGCCGGACCGGGGACAGAGGACCGGTAGAACGCCTTATCCCGTTGTCCCAGGTCCTTTACTTTATAATAGGGTGATGTGGAATTTTGTATGCTTCTTGCACTGTTTTGAGTACAAAAGATCGAGTATCCCCGAGACACCCACACCTACCTCAAATATGTGGAACGACATTAACAGTCCTTAATCAATACGCGTGCACCAACTTACATCTCAAAAGCTTCTATTCTGCTCGAGTTATGCGTGATGCACACCATCCATCATCACAGTTCTACCTTCGGACACTGAGAGGAAAACATTGAAAGTTGATGCGGGTAAACTGTTCCAATCTCTAATTACTCTGTTACAAAAGGAAAATTTAGTACTTTAAATGAAACTGAAAAATTTGTTTCGGGCTCTTTTCACTTAAATTATATTTATTTTCCGCCGAATTGCCCTGTGTACGGCTTAAGCACGACGGGTTGAATAGTGGTGTCGGAGCCGGACCGGGGACAGAGGACCGGTAGAACGCCTTATCCCGTTGTCCCAGGTCCTTTACTTTATAATAGGGTGATGTGGAATTTTGTATGCTTCTTGCACTGTTTTGAGTACAAAAGATCGAGTATCCCCGAGACACCCACACCTACCTCAAACAGATCCCAACTGCTTTCCTTTTATGCTGCCGACGATGGCCGAAGAAAAGGAAAAATGACTAAACTATGCGTGTCACAAGCTAATAACTTCAGGATCGTAAAGAATTGGCAATTCTACGAGTCACCACTAGTGATCACTACATTCATACCATTCATGTACTCATAATAAAAACTACTAAGTTTGGGACACAATAACCAGTTTTAACTAAAGATAATACTAAAGAATATAATTTGAAGCAATATTTGCCCTTAAAAATAAATTACGAACAAAACAAGTAAATATGGAACCATAAATTATCTAAAGAAGCAAATTTTATTGAAATACGTTTACCTAATACCAACAAAAGAAAGTCACTGCTTAAACCTCTCAAAAAGGGCAGTAATTTCTACAAATCATGATTTATCTGCACGGCCACCGACACACAATTTCTATTATCGAATTCAATTTGTGCACCCCTCAAGTTGCCATCGCTAAAAATATTTATATTGTGATATACCAAAATGACGAACCATTTTTATAATGGAAATGTCATTTTATATGACATAGAATATAGGGATGTCAATAGACGATCGCGAGGGGGTCGTTATGTGACAAATAAACAATCGGCGTTAAGGATCATTTGCGTTAGGTTGAAATGACAGAGCAGAGGCGGAATAAGCATTGTTTTGAGAGACAAAAGAAAAAGAGATAAAATTCGGATGCTTCGGAGATTTTAGAAGAACATTCATTCGCTTGAGCAACGCAGTGATGAGCGGGTCGGCTCCAGATATATTTTACCAGGTCGAGGAAAGACTAATTGACAGTTGTATAAAATTCATTATCGTTTCTTATATTAGGATAGAGCGTTCGTGTAGGAAGTAAATACGTCTCTAGGCGTCCACCCAAGACGCAAGTGAGGGAAGTCACGGATTACAATAGTATCGCCGGGAGAATTTGGAACTAGATCAAGGACATTAGGCGAGGACTTTATCCAGAAGCAAGATTCTGCTGCGTCGACGGAGAAGGTTCTATGGGGCGCCATTGAACGAAGAAATGAAAAGCGCGCGAAGACCCACGAATGAATTACAAGGATTTTTAACTATTGCAGTGCAGAGAAAACTGGTCATGAATCTGGTCATCAATTCATTTTTATCAATGTAATAATTGTTGAACTTGCAACTGAATCATAGTTGATATTATAATAAATTCTAATTTTTTAAGTTGAAAGAAAGCTAAATATCATTGTTCGTTACGTGCAATCCAGCATTTTAATAAGATTTTCAGATTTCTCGCCACTCCGTATGGATGGCAGATTGAATGATTGGTTGCAGAGTAAGTAGCGACAATTATGAACTTCGAACCCCAATTAACTGAGCTAGCACAACATATTCTGGAATGAGAGATATATAAATTACGTAGGTATCATTAGGTTTCAAGTGTAACCTTTTCCTGGCGCCCAAATCACATTTATCAGTAATACTTATGTTTCAAAATGGCGCTCCAAGTGGGGCTTGTTTCAAATTGGCACCAGTCAACGTCGGGCATGTGTCAATATATAATATAATAACAGCCAAGACGCCTCTTCGAAACTGGAAACCGAATCCATATCTCTACATTTTAAAAAAGAATTCATGCAATTTGTTCGAGAGCGTAAAAAATTTACAGGATTTTTTGGGTTTTGAAGTACATACAAGTTATTAGCAATGGATAATGATCTGTGAATTGTTTCGTTTAGATGAAAAATCAGGTTTAGAATGGATCCTGGGTTGAAAATGTTTCATGGTTTATTGCGCAACTTAAAAGCACATTTCAAAACTCAACAATCAACAACACACGAAAAATGAATTATCTCGAACAAATTATTCGAAGGCACGTTTAAGAAAATGCAGTCATACAAACAAACTTACTTTTACTTACAAGGTATTCATAAAAATCCGTACAGCATTAAAGAAACATCTTTGGAGAGTGCATGGGAATGTTTCTTGATGAATACAGAGAACGATGCCAATATATTCAACCAATGAGTTGACTATTTCTACACATGAACCTAAATTTCTAACACTTTGGGCCAGGAATGAAGCCAATTGATAATACACCAACGATAAGCTCTACTCCAATGAAAATCAAAAACCACATGCTGCTCAATATCAAATTCAGATTCGTCTCTCTTCCTACTCTGCACTCGAGTCGAAGAAAAATAAAGTTGGTTATTTAATTCCATTTTTTTCTCACGCACACACCTCACCAATGCACACACACACACCCCACACAAACTGTTCTAGATACAGTGTCACGTTGAGCAATATCGTAATGTTCGTGACTGCCGTATCTCATTGCCATGGAAAAAGGAGTACCCTTTGTGACATTGTTATGCAACAAATTGAGCAGTTAAATCTAACTGTTACATGAGCCTTGAATGCAGTTCCTGTCGTTTAGTCTTACAACAAAATGAATTTCTCAAAACGACGTATAGAAAAAAGTGAAGTGCATTTATCTGGCAGGTTGTCATAAAACAAATCGATTAGACTATATATTTTTAATTTCCCGACATTATCAGTACAGGATAGAATAAATATCAAAGATAACGATTAATGCAATAATATCAATGGTCACCGTTAGTTGTTTTCATATAACTCTTTGAGAGTTTATCTAATATTTCATAAATATTAATACAACGCCATCACGATAACGCAAACTACAGCGCCATATTCGGAAAGAAGTGAACGGAAACCTGCATCGTTTGGATAACGAGTAAATAATAACACGAGAATATCACTGCACGACGATAAAGACAAGTGACTAGAGAGCGTGTAATTTAAAAAGACGAATCGAGTGTCACCGCGGACATTACCCAACGCAACCACCGACAGGAAGACGCCGCCAGCATTCCCACAGTCGTCCGCGGGGAGGTTGGCAGTGACTGTAGAAGCCGCCGCCTCCTCCACTCGACGACAAAGAGACTGAAGGTGACAACCTCCAAACAGCCAAGGAAGCACGCCGACGATCATCGAACAGGAGGAAACCGCGCAAAAACACGTTGCGAAACACCCCGGCCCCGCCCCCTTGGCCCACGTTATTACAATCACGGGAATGGCTCGGTATCGTTCATCAAAAACTCTTTTACTCTGCCTCTCCAACTATTAACGAAAGAGGAAAAGGTTGCGCGGTTCTGCCCAAGGGCAGGGGGCGGAGACTTCCAGCTCATTGATAAACTCCAGCGCAATAAAAAACATATAGGTCAGCGGGTAACTGGGTAAAAAACATACGGCCGCGGCGCCAGGTCTTCCGCGCATTGTGCTGGCAGGCAACCGTCACACGGCTGCGCATTTCCATGCGATAAACAACGACTCTCGGTCAGCTGAACGCTGGCGGCGCGGCACGGCGCTCTGAAAACATCCGCCAGCCCGCCCACCACCCCGCCGTGCCACGCCCCCAGGCGAGGCAGCGAGCACGCCACGCCACGCCACGCCACGCCACGGACCAGCACGGGCGGCGCCGACGCGCGCGCGCGCCCGCGAACAAGCGCGGGAAAGCGGCGGACAAGCGCGCGATGCGGCGAGTCGACACGGCCACAGGGGGGCACAACCACGAAGAGGCGGGTCAATGCCAACGGAAAAAGGAGCCATAGATGCGAAAACGTGCACAACGCTGCTTCTAGAGATTGGTAAATCAATGAAGTTACAAAAAAAAATACAACGATGTTTATTATAGAATATAAATACAAGTCAACAGCCGGCCCACTCTACAACATACGCAAGGTCCACACTCGGGCTCAAAAATTCCGCCAGAATAAGAGAAACCAATATACAAAAAATATGAGATAGTTGAAGGAGGATTTTAAAAAATACCATTACAAAATTATAAGTTGGGGATACAAGCACAGACTTGGTTATGAGCTCAGTGCGATGTGCATTTGTTCGCTGTCATCCCCGTCACTAGTTGTAATCATACTGCCAACCTAAGCGGAAGAAATATGAAACAGGTATGGACAGGGCTCATATTGGCCCATACCCCATATTCGCACACAATTTGTTCCCGTCGCATTTTCTTGCCATATTACTTGCAAAGGGAAGTTTTCTCGCTTCGCTCGGCCGAATCCAAGTTTCGGCGAGACTCGGGCCTTCGACCCTCGCGTTCACTATAAACAACCTTGAGTCTATCCACCGCATAAATCACCAATACACTTTTATAAGAATGTACTTTAATGGTAAAGTTCACTACCTGCATTTCGTCACTGCGGTGACAGACAAATGAACATCGCGCAGCACGTAACCCAGTCTCCGCTCGAATATCCTTGCGGGTTCAAACCCGATCGAAGCCGTGGATTTTTAAGGGCGAAAAAATCCTTCGTACGCCTTCCTTCGGAGGGGACGTAAAGCCGGCTGTCCCATATAGTAGATTTACTGCATGTAAAAGATCCTCAAGCCTAAAAGAAGCCTCTGAGCAAAATTTAGATCCGCCTGTTTCGTCGCCCAAGATAATACCTCCTTTCTCCGCTAAGTGGTGAAAGGAGCGTACCGAAATTTGCGTGGTTAGACGGAAGAGCGGGCCTGATGGCCCGAGTCTCGCCACGTAAACTAAGGCATTAACTATCTTATAGTTAATAGGATAGTTAATAGGAATATCCCTAACTATCATATCAGTTCAGCGGGGCCGTGTGGCAGAGAACGGCGCCATGGAGCAGGAATTTCCCCGAAGAGCACGGACAAAGATTAACAATGCCACCGGCCGACAGTCATCGAACGACGGTAATCGTAGGCGGGAGTACTCCATGTTGCGGAGTTGCGAAGTAAACATGACGAGCAAATTGACAATCCCGCGACGGAAGAGAACCCAAGCAAGGCCGAACCGCCAACAAACGGAACAAACACGAGCGACCGCATCGCCTTTATCTCTCCTGCCCCCGTGCCCTCCGTGAGAAGTGATGCACGCGTGCAAAGTGGCAAGGCTGAGACCGTCATGGACGTCACACGTGACATTTAGAGAAACGAGACATTACAGTAGTTCACAAAGAAAAGTGAAATCAGTCATGAGGTACAGGGTGAAGCAACTAGAATTGGTTAGGGTAGGTAATTTCTATTGTGTACTCGAAACGGTATTTGCTACATTAAATTCAAAAAAAGTCAATTGACATCATAAAACATTAAATATTTCCAATATTTGAAATAACATATCAGCAAACTTCATTTCAACTTGATCTTTCAACATAGAAAGTTTCACAATACACTTACGTTTTCGACGATATCAGAGGAGAAGAATGCATTATAATAAATTTGTGTTCATGTACCTAAAGAAAACTTTTTCTTTGTTTCTATAACACACAAAACCTAACTGATTAAGTTACTGGACTTTGACAATTCCTTATATTCCTATGAAAACTTTTAGAATTTTTAAAAGGCAAATTATCGTTCTTATTTAAATTAAAAATATACATGAAAATATTATAAACCAATTGCGCTGTTCCCAACTCCTATTCAGTAAGATTACGACACCCCACGAGTAAGTAGCCCTAAAGCCATACAAGAATTACGCGCATTTTGCCCGATCCCCAGAATCGAAAACAGATGCAAAGGCCAAGCATTGTTTTTCCATTCACTTTACAACAAAATTAATACCCAGCAATTTTTTGTATTACTTTGTAGTAAACTGAACAAACTCGCATACAAATTTCACAATATCGCGAAATTGACCATATCTACATTTACGAAAATTTTAGTATCCAACTTATCTCCTAACTAGGAGATAAATTCATTCATAGTAAAAATCTAAGAATAAAATAATTCATAACACTGCATTTCACACTGCAAATGAAGACAGTAATAACTTGAATTCAACATAATAGACTAGAAATTCATCCGAGATCTCAAGGTTAATAATATACCACAGGCCCACAAACATCTGCGAAGTACAAACGAACACAACTCAAATGTAAAAAATGTACGCTAGTTTAGAACGAAAACACTCGTTTGCCTGAGCTTCTGGAAAGCTTCTTTCGTGACGTTACCACGACGTTACAAAAACCGCGATAGACATCACTAATCAAGCATCTGTCCAAATTTCACAGCTCGTGACGAAAAAGTACTTACGAAAGGGAGAACATGAATCACCAGCAGAAACTGCAAGCGAAATTTTTCAGCCTTCCCGGGCAGCTACATTCTGCACTCGGAACCGAAATTGAGAAGCTACAACTCTGGGATGAAACTTGAATAGAATATTTTTAAAGAAACGTTTTGTAATAAGCTTTCAAACTGAAAGATTTGCTTTCTGAATAAAAAAAAAAGCTCAATTCATTTGGTGATGAAAAAATTAAAAAAACAAACATATACTGTTCTTATTGCTTGTATAAACACTCTCCATCTCATACGTATCAGTGGTGTATTGTATGAATAAACGAATCCTATTCAATTTGGTTTATACACGGCACCAAGGCACAAGGGACATACATTTTCCAAAATATACTGCATATCAATGACTGACTCACATAAAACGTCGTTTTTTACGTATTAAACAAAATAAATAAACGATTTCGTAACATCAAAAAGTTATGGGATTTGGAATAAAGAATACCTACAGAAACTAATTTTAAATAAGATCACGAATGGAACAGTCAGCGACACGCATAGTCTGTTCCAGAACATACTTTATTTGGAAGATGTTTAATTTACACAACAACAGGCTTAGTTCACAAATTTAGAGCCCGAGTGGCGATAACATCGAATTGTAATCTTCCTTGACAAGTAAAAAGCATTTACATGCATTGAAGAGAAAAATATTTGAACTAAACGTACTAATTTACTAAATCTAGAAGCTTTCATCCTTTCCATCTTCTCGTTTCCTGACTGTCGTTACGCATATTTGTCGCAAGGCTTCGGTGATTGTGAAGTCCAGTGCCTGATGAAGATGGGGTGACGAATGAGAGGAACAACGAAGTCCCTTTTGGACGCCGCCCGCAACTTGATCTCCGAAGCCCAGTCGGAGACATCGCGGCTCGTTTACCGGGCGACCCCCACGCGTCCTTGTGCCGCGCCCGCCCAGCCGGCAAATTGGTCACATCTCCGGATTTTTCCAGCGGCGGGCCGGGGCCCCACAAACCAGTCGGCCGGCGCTTCCCGTTCCCCCGGCTTCCGCCCCGGCGACGGCGCGAAGACGCGCCAATTAGCGCGCTATCGACGGGCGAAAAAGCGCAGAGGCGTTTGCCCGCAAGGAAAAAACACCTGCGCGCCAGTCTGCGTCTTCTGCTTCGGGGTGGAGCAGGGAAGGGAGGGAGGGGGTGGCGTGGAGCGGAAGGAGAGAGGCGGGGAGGGATGGCGTAGAACGTGGCGGCGAAGGTGACGGAGGGGCAGCGGGAGCAGTGGAGATGGTGGAGGTAGCGATAGAGTCGACGACTGAGGTGGTGGTGGTGGTGGTGGTGGTGGTGGTGGTGGTGGTGGTGGTGGTGGTGGTGGTGGTGGTGGTGGTGGTGGTGGCGGCGGTGGTGGCGGCGGTGGTGGTGGTGGTGGTGGTGGTGGTGGTGGTGATGATGGTTGTGGTGGTGGTGGTGACGGGTGGCGGTGGTGGTGACGGTGACGGTGGCGGTGGTGGCGACGGTGGTGGTGGTGACGGTGGAGGTGGCGGCGGCGTCCGCGGAGGTGTCATGACAGGTGAGCTGCGTCGTTTCTTTGGCTGGCAACCTTGAAGACCACCTCTCAGCGTGGCGGCGGCGGCGACGGGCGCTGGCCGGAGTCAATGACAGATCAGTCGTTGCCCCGCGAGCAGCCTCGGGGAAGGCCGGTGGGCGCGCCGCGCACGCACAACCGCGCCTACGAGGGGCATCCCGACCCCTCTGGAATCATACTGGGCAAAACGACCATTCTTAACAGGCGCTAAACGCTAAGGCTTCATTCAACTCTAAAGGAAAAACCAAATCTAGAAAAACACAGAACGACGATTTCTTGAGTTTCCGACAAAAATATGTTTTTATGTCGTCGTTTTACAAGCTAAACACACCAGATACACAGATTTAACACTTTTAACTGCGAGAAAACTTTACCCATTTCTTAAGAAAAATGAGAATTAACAATTTCACAAAATTAAAGAAAAAATATCAACAAAAATGTGATCTGGTCCAGAGTTTAATAAAATTCTGATCAGAAAAATCAAACAACTGACAACTAGAAAATCGTTGATGATTATCTTAAATCATCATAGAAGTAAAAGTGTTTCCGAGAGCCTAGCAATATTCCCAGCATCCATCTCTCACGGCCACAAAATTCGAAACACTTTTGGTATAAAATGTGAGATGAGAATCCATCTGAAGTTTTTCTACTTTGAAATTTGGAAAAATATTGCTTCTCGCCAGTTCCATCTCACATGCGAGATTACAGTAGCCAAGATTTGGAACATATACAAACGTTTACTCTAAAGATTATTGAATTGTTCGCGAAATTAAAAACTCCCTTACTGATATGTAAAACCGATGACTATCAGTACAAGAAGATACGCGTGTCTCACAACAAAACCTTTTGAATTTATTTTGCACAAGTGATAATCGTTCTTTACGATATGTAAAGTTTCAAACATATTCTAAGACAAAAATAACACGATTCAATTCTAACTTTGAACAGTAAAATAAATATTGAACGCTTCCATCAAACTCTAAAGTTAAAACAATTAAATTTAACTAATTCAGCTGCCGAAGAATAGACAATAAATGTATACTGAATCGTAAAAGATCAGACTAATGATACTGGCGAACGACAAAAACGGAAGTCCTAGAATAACCAACAAGGCTCACAGCGACAAACCAAAAGGCATTTTTGAACAAAATGAACAACTCTAAGGCTTCCCTTCAATAATGGAAATCACAATAATTTCAAAAATAATAAGTCGAAATATGAAAAATGCACCTAAAAACTTTGCATTCTATCGCCCTTTCTTCCTATTAAATAACAAAACTTTCTCGACACCAAATTGAGTCAGATGCCCAGTTGTCAGCATGATCATGGTTCGTAATCGAAAAACTCTGATCTTCAAATATATTGTACCAATGTACGAAAATACTGACCAACCACACAATTTCGCTGTCCAATAAAACATCTCGACAAATACTGAAAGTTGATGATCTTGGAAAAACTACTTTAAAACCCAATTCAGGAGCTTGTACATTCTGCCGCACCTGTGCCGCTACCACTACCACACGTCGTGTTAAAGGCCGATGCAGTCCCACATTATTTAAAACGATGACAAGCTCATTTCAATTCAAAATGTCGCCTTTCCACACAATGTCTAAGACGCAGCCAAGCAACAGCTGCTTCGAGTTCCGGAGACGAAGTGGACGGCGTCTGCACGAGATCTCCTGTGCCAGACCTCGCGCACTAAAATCATAGGAGTGGTGGTGGCGGTGGTAATGGTGGTGGCGGTGGTAATGGTGGTGGCGGTGGTAATGGTGGTGGCGGTGGTGTTGGTGGTGGTGTTGGTGGTGGTGTTGGTGGTAATGGTGGTGTTGGTGGCGGTGGGGGGGGCGGTGGCGGCGGTGGTGGTGGTAGTGGTGGTGGTGGCGGCGGTGGTGGTGGTGATGGCGGCGGTGGTGGTGGTGATGGCGGCGGTGGTGGTGACGGTGGCAGAGGTGACGGTGGCGGAGGTGACGGTGGCGGTAGTGGTGACGGTGGCGGTGGTGGTGGCGGTGGTGGTGGTGGCGGTGGTGGTGGTGGCGGTGGTGGTGGCGGTAGTGATGGTGGTGACGATGGTGGTGGTGGTGGTGGTGGTGGTGGTGGTGGTGGTGGTGGCGGCGGCGGTGGTGGTGACTGTGGCGGAGGGGACGGTGGCGGTAGTGGTGACGGTGGTGGTGGTGGTGGTGGTGGTGGTGGTGGTGGTTCGAGCACAGGGCAAGAAACGACGGGTCTTTCGTACACCAAAAGCGAACATCTTCACAGAAAATGCTTTCTTATCACAAACAAGACATCTACAAGTGGATAGCCCTCTCTCCACTTCGGTGACCTCTTCATCGTCTGGTAAGAAACTTGACACATTTTGAGAAACTGTACTAAACGTATCTATTCAGTATTCTCGTGGATGGCTATGTGTGGTGCAGAGTTTCTCGAAATGTGAAAATTTAGACTCTCCTGGGAACACAGATGACAGAGACAATGCGGATGTGTTCCATCTATAACAACAGATTCTTCTATGATGAAAAAAAAAAAAAAAAAAAAACTAACACTCATCCTTTCCACCATCTTCATGAAGATGCCGGCAATCGCTCAGTAACGAATTCATTAGTCGTCAATAGCGATGAGCCTAGAGAAACCCTCTTGCTCACAAATGGAAAATACAAGATTACAAATCATAACTTCGCTACAAAAAAAGTAAGATTTTTCAAATTACAAAAGGTTGAGCAAGTGTCGATTACCTACAGTATTAATTAATGAAAATTAGACGGTAAACGGAAATATATAACAATAAAAACTTCATTCAGTTCCCAATTTGCTTTTCGGATTTAATATAATCTCTGTAAATTATAAGTCACAACTCGTGTCAATATCAAATTGTGATTATTAAGCATAAAAAATCGAAGTGCATTGGAAACAACCCGGCCGGATCCAAACAAAATTTAATTTCTTCTGGACAGATGTCATGATCCCTCTCAATTAACTCAGCAAGTTTATAGTACTACCGAGACGAGCGAAATAAACAGCAAAGTTGCTCTTTTACAACAATTTCGTTTAATGAATACCACTAGAAACATTCCATTAGTCTTTCATTACCTATTCATTTTAAATAGCAGTAAACTACACAGACATTTCGAAAAACACGCGAAAAACC
This sequence comes from Teleogryllus occipitalis, assembly GCA_011170035.1. Lineage (NCBI taxonomy): Eukaryota > Metazoa > Arthropoda > Insecta > Orthoptera > Gryllidae > Teleogryllus > Teleogryllus occipitalis. The sequence goes on from BLKR01002383.1 coordinate 110,320, forward strand.
GTTAGACATCCACAATACGCACGAAGGTAACACTTCACATATAGTTGTAAAGTCACGTTAGCACAGAACTGCCACTTGCGCAAGTTTTATGCCATTTGTAAAAAAAAAGTGCAACTAATAGCTATTCACTTGCCAGGTCATACACTAACAAGAGAACTGCGCCCACCTGCGTAGACGTCATATTCTTGTGACGTCAGCAAACACTACAACGAAACCGAGCTTATTCAGATTCCCGTGACAAAACAATGCACGCCCGGCGTTCCACCTGTTGAGTCGCGCGGACGCAGCTTCGGCCCGTCTGGTGTGAAGATGACGGCGCCATCGGCAACGAAGCCGGCTCTGGCCTGTAAAAGCATCCTCCGTTTTCGCTATGCTTTTTGTGAGGACACCAGATGATCACACCGGAGACACATCCTGAGATCGTGAATTTTCTAATCTCTACTACATTCAAATAATACGAGAACACGACACCAACACCATTTCGTTCCCGGGGTCACGACTCCGCTTCCTTATTGATCGTACCTCAATTTTGCATTAAAAACATCACATCAGGAATGGTGATGTCCACGATTTGTTTACTTTTAATAACTCATTTGGTAAAACTTAAGTAGAAAATATGATAAGCGTTTAAAAATTAATTAAAATCACTACCGAAAGAAAATACCAGTCGAGAATACAATAACTCGTAACGAGCATTACCCGAAGTTCTCCATTTCGTTCAGAGTAGAACACCAATGGTGTCGGTTTTTTTTTGTTTTTTTTTTTTTTTTGTGCAACGGAAGCGGGCGTGGGTCGCAGGGCATCCGGCGCCCTAACACCCACGTCACGCCGCAGTCGGCGCCCCCAGCAATTAGCGGCCGCGTCTCGTGCAAGTGCCGCCCACGCCCCGCCCGGGTTCAACCGCCGAGGATCCCCCTCCGCCACCGAGACGAACTACTCATACACGCCGCTGCGACTCGACCTCCTCGCGAAGACGTCTCTAAACTAGCGAGACAATGTACAATCGCTTCGTTAATGAGATAGAGCTTTGATTTCTTTATTGGAGAAAAAGATTAGGGAATTCGGAAATCAAAAACCTCGCCATTCCAATACTAAAGTTCAGTCTGTTTGATTTACCTGCATTTCTACGTCACGGCGTATCTATAACGAGGAATTTATTTTGCCAAGCCAATGCGGGTTCTCGGCACTTATCTGTGGATTAATTATTAACAATCTCAAAATGAAGAATCTTACAAGCACACACATGTTTGTTCGTTAGTTTGTTTTAGGTTACATTTTCTTAGGAAGATAAAAGTTGTTTAGAATATGGTCTAATGTTAGGAGTGTTCGTAGTAATTCAAGTTATCGTAGCCTCCTTGGTGGCGAGCCTGCTAGGCTCCCCTGTTGATAAATACCGAGATATTTTTCTGTATCGACTTTTTCTATTTTTGAACATTTTGTCTTTCGTGATTACGAACATTAAAAATATATTCGATTTTCCATGGAAATACTACCATGATTCCTCCGCTATTAAACTATGTTAACAAATCCCTTCCTTCTACGTGTTGTCCGAATTTATTCCCTTCATGTTCAAAAGATTTAAAACAAGGAAGTATACCAGAATCATTACAATTCCAGAAAATAAACAATTATTCAAACCTATAATTAAATACATCACGGGCCAATGTAAATAAGCAATAAATTAGATTAGATCAGAACTAATTCTTTAGAACAGATTTCATTAATAAAAAAATTAGCAACAATAGTTCCACAATGTTAATCTTTTGCAATTTTTTAAAATACTAAAAAGTACGTATTTGAGTAATTTATTATATTTATTCTGAACTGTTCCAATTTTCGAAAATTCATTCAGATCAACGAAAATGAGACCTGCTCTATTTTATTAAACATCCTTTGCCATATCCTCGAAAAAAAACTTGTTCCAAAAATTTGGAACCATTTTTGAGACTATTTTGAAAATTGTAAGTCTTCATGTCATCTTTACATGAACCACCCCCACAACACCTGCAAATCAATTAATCCGTTTTAAGCTCCCAGGACCTCAAGTTCGGTCAGATCGTTGGGGGATATTAATTAATAATAAATATTAGAAATAATTAATAATAAATGTTAATAATAATTAATAATATTAATGGACAAAATAATTCTAAAAGGTTTATGGCAATTGATCGACAATGGGCGGGGAGGCACTTTGCCGAAAAACAATGTTACATATCAAGGACCCACAACACGCAAATTCGAACAACACAACGTTATAGGAAGTAATTTACTACATTCTTCCTGAATTCAGGAAGATTTATTCCCTTTTCAAGGCCCCACGATACGAGTTTTTTTGCCCAAAGATTGCTGTTTTTTACCGGAACATTACAATACGTTCTCTGTTCTACGTAGTAGTACGCGAGAAAGTAAAAATATAATACTTGGTTATTCAACAATCTTTTTCCTAAAAGGTGAATAATTTTTAGGTATAGCAGCACACTCCGTTTTGTAAAGTTGATGTGGCACAACCACTTCATAGCGACAACAAAAACACACCTCCCTAATTGACTAAAATCCAATTCTTCCTTCACCTCGTACAAGGCGACTTCTCTACCCAAGCAATTCCCAAATTTCCGCACAAACACACAACGTATTAAATCAACCAACGTAATCAACAAATGTTGAATAAACACAACACAGACATATCCAATTCTATCCTATGAATAGGAATCACAACCTGGAAACTTCAAGATCTATGTCCGACGTCGAAAGCTCTTCTTTTTCACAAATTTCTCGTAGATTTTTAAAACCACAAGAGTTGATTCAGGGGTGTCGAACATTGCTGACGGGAAATGCAATTGCAAAACTTACGAACCACGAACTCGTAAAACAAGATTATTTACCGAAACGCCATAAAATCGTGCAGAGGGAGCTCGCGTCTCGTCTGGCACGGACCAGAATTCGCCGACCACACACGGCGCCAGAGCCCCCTCCACCCCGAAATGCGTCTTCATCCGAACCTTTCAATTCCCCATCAAAGCCCGGCGCCTGCCTCGCAGACAGTCGCCCATCCGTCGCTGGTGGTCCTGTTTCCAACACCAAACACCCCCAGCCTCCCAAAGCGACTTGTTCCACTCCTGTCACGGATTCTCTGAGGAAGACAATTTCCCTCGACTCACCTCCGGGTGTACGTCGCAAGTCCTTTGTTCAAACAGAAGCAATGGACCCTTGACATGCGTGTTTCGAGTCTAGTCGCGGATGCCTGATCAACTGGACATTCTCGCATTACTGTACACCACAACAATATATCATTTAAGTTACCTTTTTTCCGAAACAAGATTCTCGCAGTGAAAACCATCATTCACAGGTGGAGTCTTCACGTTGAAGGTATTGAAGATCGGAAATGTTTGTTCGAGCTATCAACGTATGAATGCTAACATAACGTACATGGATAACAATGTCTTCAAGTATACAGTGTGCATATAATAATATAAATATTATACAACAAAATGAACTCCCCTGGTACTTTTCAAATAAATGTATATTAAAAGATTTCGCAGTGCCCCACCGTATCACAAGTGTCACCCCAAAAACTCTAAGGAATAATAACTATTCAAAAAGCCGTGCCCATCTGCGGTGTGTGACTGCACTGGTACACAGCGGCGAGGGATACGGCCTGGAGGGAAATCGCACGCGAAGAAGTAGTACCGATAAACCGGGAACATGAGACCGTGTCATACCCGAAAAAAAATCCCTAGAGGGAATTCATTTGAAATTCCCGAGGAGGGACAGGGCCCACGCAACAGGGAGCGGCCGCCCTTCGACCTACGGAATCCCACGCTCAGGCAGGTCAACGCACTTCAGAGTACAGTGGAGGATCCAAGGAGACGCGGCATGGGCGCCATGGGGGGTGGGGAGCGCCAATGCCCTCCCTCCCAAAAAAGGTCTAGAGTTTTCGGTTGTTTTTTTCTTCTTTACTTACGCAAAATCGATTTAAATATTTATATATGATATAATTATGTAATTATTTAAAAATAATATTGATAGTACCATGTATACACTACAAAAATAATATATAACAAATATATTTATATTTAACAAAAATCTAAGATGCCTCCCCCCTTTCAAAAAATGATCAGCTGGACCCGCTCCTGCTTTGAGCGATGGTGTCGCAACTTTTGTGACCAATGGGGCCAAGTTCCAATAGACGTAATACAATACAATTCAATTAGCGTTAAATTACTATTTTCAATTCATTATTCAGTGAAGCATTAAAAAAAAGTATCGACATATATTACTTTTCTATCGCAATTTTCTCGAATAACAATGTCATTTGATTTGACTCGTGCTCACAATTTTCAGTTGATGGCATGTTCATAAATGGCATTCTCCAGATAATACCTCGTCCTGCAAATACGTATTCACAAGCAAGCTTCACCAGCTTAAACAACAAATTCCAAAGAGAACTCACGCCATACATTAAAACTGCGTGAGGTACCAGACTGCGCCCGGGGCGACAAGAACCTCCAGAACACCCTGAGACTGGTCACCGCCTCCCGAAGAGGCAGAGGGCCTTGCGAGTGGCATTGAACGGGGAGACCATCACAGCGGTGCGCCCTCTAGGAGCATCATCTTACAGGAACTAAAATACGAACTACCACCAACGGCACTTAAAAGTGGGCGGCTACTGTGTGGAATCTCGGGATACGAACGCGCGAATACCGCAAAAGATAGCGCAGATATTCGCACTTTCATTAGCGGTTTCTTATATGTATATATTATGAATAATCGAACATTTAGAAGACACTTTCCGTATTTCTAAAAAATTAGCCAATTTTTATGCGCGGAAGTCGGCGAGTCTCATTTGCAGCTGGATTGATTGATTGATTTTTTCGTGTTCCCGGGCGCGTCCACTGCTTCGGTCATTAGTCCCGTTAGTGTAGTGCATGTTTTTTCTCGGGAGATGGCGGGGATCTTCCCCCGCTGGATGGCGAGATCCGGCGCCGACCTACCGTCGGCTAGCGGGGATTCCCCCTAACCAGGACTCTCCCACCAGCGGGGCACCGCCCCAGCCGGGACAAGCTCTAAGCTCCCGACCGGTCTCCCGGAATATGTGGTAGTGTAGTGCATGTTAGTGTAAGTGTGTGTGTAAGGGGAGAGGATAGGACAAGGAAGAGGAAGGACAGATAGCGCGCGGTCCGTGGCCCGTTTGGTAGGGTACTGCTCCGGCATTCGCCTGGTGTTGATCGGAGAAACCACGGAAAACTACCGATCAGAGCAGCCGGCCGCTAGAATTCTCCTCCAGACAGCGACTGAATTCGACCTAGCTGAAAAGCTAGTGTCGAAAGTCCTGCCGCCGTGGGGAGTGGGAACCTAGGACCTCCAGGTCAGAAGCGCTGCAGTGGAATCAATTGACGCACTGAGCTACCGCTACCGGTCATCTGCAGCTGGACCCGTCGACACTAGCGCCTCCTATAGTATCACCCTCCAGCTTTGCCTCCGGTTTTGATGGAGAGCCCCAAGGCTCTGGTCTCGGTCTCCCGCACCCCACCCCGAGCGTCCCGGCGCGTTCCCACAGGACTGCGTGGCGGTCCGTCCTTCGGCCCCGCGGCTGCGGCCGGCGACAGGTGCGAGGCGCGGGGCCCCGCCTCCTAAACGTCTTTCCGTGTCGCCCTCGCCTTCTCCGCGCCGCCTCCCCCCCCCCTGAGCCTGACTGACAAGTTATGCGCGCCCCGAGTAAACCTGGAAAATATATACCGGTCAAAAATATTTGTACACGAGCGTACAAAAAAAATTTAATTTGTATATGTCAATGTTGACCGAACGCAACGCGGCGTAGTTTGTATCGCGACGGCCTCGAAGGAAAAAGAGGACACCCGTCTGTTTGCACAAACGAGGCCTGCCGGACCCCCGGGAAGTAAAACTTGGAAGTCGACACTGTGGTCAGTTCGAATACGCTTCGGACACTCTACGAAAAGTAATTGTCACACGTGAGACCACGCCCTGAACCTCGTGTACATTCTCGCTCGTACTGTCTAATGAGTCACAACACAATCCATTCAGGACCACTCTGTTCGACACATTTACTTTTCGAAGTATTGAATCACAACAGGCCTCGACCTACTCTCATTGAGCCTTCAGTTACATGCAATTTCTCCAGTACCACAAGCAAATTCTCCAGCATGGTGCAACTGCCAATACAAACGGTTAAACTGGAATTCTAGTGCTGAATCGTTGAACTGAAGGAATGAAGTTAAACTAACCGTGCCTAGATTAAAATTCAGATGCCGCGGTAATCTTATTTGTATCGCAATTTCGCGCTTGCATGTCCTCGATCAGTTCTATGCATGCGTTAGTGCATTATCCACCTCCAATCTATTACACCCGATAAGAGTGTTCGCTCTAATATTATGTTATAGATTAATGACCACAGGCACACCACACCACACCACAACACAACGCTTGACAAAAGATATCGCGAAAGGTACTAAGCAAATTCAATCTACTGACGCGAAGAGGAAACAACCTCTGAACTCTTAGGACCATGAGAGACTAGCGCCATGTAATTCAGCACCCCAACCTAGCGGTCTACAGCCAGATCTGGAGCGTAGACCAACCTTTTCCAGAACGGCCCTTTTAGACACACTCGAGCACCTATTTTCCCCACGTGTCATTGTACTTACGAACCATGGAAAGACGAGCTCACAATGGTCGGAGATGCACATATTTCAATTTTTTTCTTGCTTCATATGCATAGTGTGTATACTGCGACGTGTAATAGAGGAAAAATCTATTTCGAGATTTCGACGCGAAAACCAGCATTGAGGGGGTCTGATCGATTTTCTTCAAGAATGCTTCTCTGTCGATATTAGTCCATTTTCCTCTGACAGTCAGTCTCCCCGCCTACGTGTCCCACCGTCCCCTGTCAGTGACTGGTATAAGTCCTAAATAATACAAAGAATTTTTAAATTTATATTCTGCTGTCAACTTTTTATGCTTGAGGACCACTAATTAGAAAGAAATCTTTTAATTTTGGAAACGCATATGGAGCCCGTAGTGCAATTTCAAAATTTTAGAATGAAAAGACGATTATTTTCCATGGAATTAATACCGGTACATTTCAATTCAAATAGGCAAAATTGAATACATTAAATAAGCAAACATGAAGTTAACCCTACGATGTTAGTTCGTCCAACGCAGGTTTAGTTTGCTATTAGAGTGTGCTTAAGAGAAGTATTGGAAACGTAGGAACGAAAATCCCTTAACGTTGGGGAAAAAGTGAATATGATCAAAAATGTGGACAATGGTGAACAATAATAATAATAATAATAATAATAATAATAATAATAATAATAATAATAATAAATAGTGGCCCAGAAGTAAGGAATACCAGTCGGTATTCAAAAAGCTTGAAACTGTAGGAACTATGAAACTTTCTATATATCAAAGTATTTATACATCGAATATTATCGCATCGTCAGATTCGATATATGGAGATCCGACTGTACTTATATTTTTAGCAGCTTTAAATGTATATTCCGTTCAAACTACAAATATACTCTTCTATCTCGAAATACATACACAAAGTAGAAATGATACACGACACACACAGTGGTACATCGGAAACCCACCACTTTAGTCATTTGTTCATTTCAAAGCGAATAAACAGCTATTAGATAATTTGTTACCTTTCCATTCAACATTCACTTGTCGACTATTATGGTCGGAAATATTCATGCACGATTTTCTAAAAGGGTGAAACCTTGAAATAATAAATAAAGTGGCTTGAAACAGCAAAAGTTGCTCATTTATTGGACTTTTTAAAAATAGTAATAAAACAATTTTCTTTCTTTTCGATGACGCTACAGACCAATACTCTACCGAGTCCTTAGAACTGTGGAGATCAATTATTTATTTTTCTGTATGATGTTCACTTGCTATATGGTCGTGCTCTTTAATATCAGATACGAAAATTACATCAGACTCACAACACTGAATTACAATGTATATTTATAGACACACTGAGTGTGCTAATTGGCGAGGGATAGCTCTTCTTATGATATAAACAAAGAAAGTTAAGATCATGAGAGAAAATTAAGACAGTTTTAAACACATTTGATGTGGTCCGGCTAGTGTGTAGTAGCAGATACGAACAAGTTGTAGCCCGTTATGTAGATGTTGGGCCCCTAACTATCTAAAATCCTTTTCCAGAGTCGAAAAGGAGTAATGTGAGATGTAGCTCTTCCCGAAGCCTTCTTGGAATGACGGTAATTCTGATAAGACCCCCCAGCTTAAGAATAACATAAATACGCAATTAACATTATCATAACAACCCAGGGCGTTTCTACAAAGAATTTGGAATGGGAGAGAGCAGTTCAGACCTTCCCCTCCCTAAATATTTTTTACTTATTTTTAAAATGTCGGGCTCGAATTTTAAAAAAATATATCATTCAAAATAGAAATATTTTCGGCGGCGTTTTCAATAATCTGAGTAAAATTTCAAAAGAGGCTTGGTAGAAGAGGATGGCTCCTCCCCAACCCTTACACACACAAATCCATCCGCCATTAACAAATCCAAATGGAGTCGAACTACCATACATCTACATGTATCGCCTCAAATCCCACTCACTATATCCTACACACTGCATTACATCAACTTCTCTCAACCTTGCCTTCAATTTTCTTTAACTACAAACATCATTCCTAATCTCTATTAATGTTGTTTAACCTTTACCTGTGCCGGTGGGAACTGTGGAACCCACGCCAACATAAATTTTAAATAATTTAAATGTCTTTTTAAAATAATTTCAATAATCTTTGCATTAACCACCCCAATTTATTTATTTGCAACACTCAAACTTTGGTTCAATTATTCTGCAACGGAAATTCATTAACGTTTTAACTTTGTTTCGTTCTTGTATTTATCAATATTGATGAATTTTTAAACTTATGCTTAATTTCATGACCTTTACCGAAATATATAACTAATCATAATGCTGAATTTTATTAAATATACTTTTTGTAGAAAAATATTACGTTCAGCAAAGTATTTTCTATCTTGAGTCTCTGAAACTCCACGAGCACAATTATGTTAGTATTTTTCACCAGCACAGTAGAAGGTTAATTTGTTTAAATTCAGTACTAGTGGAAAAACAAGATCTTTCGCATCGATCTTTTGACGATATTCGCCTTTCTTCTTTCAAAATCCAGAGTTAATTTAGAGAGATTCGTTTTAATATTCGGTCACTCAATCTTATACATATTCGCAATATATACCTCTGACAACAAATGAAATGAACAATCCTACATTTCACGTCACCATTTCCTCTGCTATTTTTCAAACGATCTACAATTCAGTTCTACTTCGCAGCCTCTTCCAATCTACATTCTACAAGCTCGGTTTTACTTCGCAGCCTCTTCCAATCTACATTCTACAAGCTCGGTTTTACTTCGCAGCCTCTTCCAATCTACATTCTACAAGCTCGGTTTTACTTCGCAGCCTCTTCCAATCACGCCCCCTCAACATTCGGTCACTATTGGGGGACGACAACTTTGTCACAAATTGAACGTGAGAGGAGACTAGAAAATCCCGGAATATATTTTAACCGCCCTGAATTCTCAGTTAGCCCATAGAAAAATCGCGGATATCCTTAGCATTCCGGGAAGTACGGTTGGATATATCATAAGACCACAAATCCCAACAAAGAACAGAGTCCAAACCCTCAGAAAACCCAACCCAAAAAACTGACAGAGAGAAAGACATCAACAAAGTACAAAAGAATCTCGATCTGACTGCTCAAAAAATTGTGGCGGATAGAAATAGGGAAGAATATTCATCCCGAAACTTCGGAAAGGTTCATGAAGTGGGGAATGTAACGTAGCTAAAAAAATGTACGATAGCAATGCAAATAAGGGAAAACGATTGGAGTTCCCAAAAACGTGTGTTCAGAAGGTACTAGAGTGATGGTGAGATGTCTTATTTGCTGACAAGCAAATTTAACCTACCGACGGAAGAGTTCTTTATATATAAGAATCTCTTTTATTATAAATATGTTCAGTTTTACAAAGTTCAGCTCACACTCTACATTTATATTGTTAACTTAATATAAACTTAATGCTAAGAGAAAAATTCTAGTGGGGGCGTAAAGAAAACCCAGAACTCCAGAAAAAAACGGAGCCGACGGTGAAGCACGGTGGGGAGCAACATCTTGATAAATTTCTGCACGTCAACAAATGGCATTCACTGAAGAGACTATAAAAAAGGAACACTACTTGGCAATACTATATCAGAATTTTTACAGAAGTGCTTAAATTTTGGAATAAGCGAATTTTACCAAGGCAATGACTCAAAACAAAGCTTGAGTTGTACGAGAGTGGTTGCTCTACAATTACCCAAATGATTCAGATACTCCCCCTAAATCCTTGACCAAAACTCATCGAGAATCTTTGGGAAATGCTGGATAAAAGTCACGAAAACACTAATTTCCTCAAAAGACGAGTACAAGAGAAGGCTGAAGATGGAATGGGGAAATACGAGGTCAGAAGATACCGTAAAATATATTAAAAGTGCCTCAATGTTTGCAAAAGGTAATTCAACGTCAAGGTTACCCTACTACTAAATATTAAAATTAAAGTTGTATAATAACAAACCATGTTTAATGTGGCTGAATGTTAAAATTGCAAGTATGTTCGCTCTTTTTCTTAAATTCAGATCGTATTTGTAAATTTTCAGTTATTATGGACCCCCACCCCCATAAAGTGGCTGCTACTGATTGTATATAACATTATTTGACTTTTCATCCTCATCCTCTTGTAAAAATACATAATGCTTAGAACAAGAGGGTGATCGAAAGGCGGGCCTCTGCATGTTTCGTATGCAGTAATCGAAAGATGAGACTTCCTTGAACGTTGTTACATTCTTGAATTGCAGACTTCGCAGCAAATGTTGTTACAAACTATCGAAGTTGGATTCCAGGGAGAAGCTTTTCACTTTTAAAACAATGATTTACAAAGTGTAGAATGTTTGCACTGATCCACCTATTACTCTTCATACAATCTCACTTCAAACCAAAACAAACTTTTTTTGGGGGGGTGTCGTTACTCTATCATTGGAATTAAGCATTACACTACTTATGGGATGCACAGGTAACACGCAAGTCTGAATAAAATTAGCTATATCAATAAATACAACACAGATCTCGGGATGTTTACAGCATTCAAGGTAATTGGTTTTTCACTAGATTCTGTTCTGAACATTTTTTATAGTTACGAAAAGAAATGTGGACGTCCTATTTTGGTGAATAGTTGTTCAGAATGTTACCATTTACAATGAAATTACTCGTTTGTTTGGATGATAAAAGAAAATACTGGATACAAAATGCAAGAATCTTTATCTGTATTTCCTCAAGTAACGAAACCTTCCACCTCTCTAACAAAACAATTTCAGGTAAGAAGAGATTAGTGCAATATTTGATTGTTCTCCAAAATAAAGCTACGTAAGATTAATAGCATACCTTTTACTTTAAGTACAAAAAATATTTTTTAAACAGCATAATCAGTTCGCACAAAAATGTCATCAGTTTCATAGCACGTCACTAACACTTCTTATGATTAAGTTCTTACACAATTCTTTCATATTTACATCCCTAATAGCAAAAGTATTCCGACGTTAATACAAAGCAAACCTTAGCATGAACTTGTGCCAAAGAGCCACCAAAATTTTAGTGATAGTTGCAGCTATGACAACATTTCGAAGCCCCTGAAAAGGCTGAAAATTCCAACATTTTCCCTCATCACGGTCAAGGTCAGCAGTGTTAAAAATTGCGACCAAATTATAACGTAATAAAACATTTTAGCCACAGTTGACCAGCAAATTACTTCAATTTCAATATTTCCATTAAGAATTATTTTCAAAAATAATAAACTGATACTACAAGAGAAAGTTGTGAATACGTTCATTTTGTAATTAGTAATTTCGCTTTGTAATAAGTAATTAGTATTGGTAAATTAACGCAAAGTAAATCCATTTAAAATTCTATAATTAATCGGCATAAAGGGCAATTTTTCTCAGACATTCTTAAAGACACAATTTAATGTAAGTTGTGTAGAGTCATTCATCAGATCACGACACCAGCCAACACGGTTAGTGCCTCGTCTTCCTAGACACCTTGCAGGTTATACCTGCATGCGGATTCCCTGGACAATTGGCACCTCCCCCTTCCTTTTACATTGTCCACTCTATTGGGTGCCTCTTTAAAACTCGGCTTTCGTTAGCTATTGGCCCATTTCCGTCTTTCTTTTCAAGTTCGAAGGGAGCTGCCGAGGTTCCCCATGAGGTCATGACATCTAAGTTAGCTAATATCGAGGGGGAGGGGGAACGATCCGAACTTATAGGGCGATACGTAATGGCTAAGGCTGTCCCACCTGCCTTGGGAAATCAGGAACAGCACCGAGTGTAACACACACATGCCCCACCCTGACGGTCTACGAATGAACTGCTATTGTTGGAAAGGTGAAACAAGAATGCCAATCATGATGCCACAACAGATAACGTACATGCTACCAAGAGATACGGACCGGAGATCCCACTGGCTTGCCTTGACAACCACGACCGTTTGGGTTAGCCAACATAATTCAATTGAAATGATTGTCAAAACAATCATTCTTCTTTAAAAACAACAAGAATTTTAAAAAGTTGAAATATTCCTGATCACATGCATTTCCACTATTTACCACATATCTAATTATTGAGGCATCCAACTCCTCACTTTTCTCACTCAGAATTTAAAAAATATATTTTAAGATATTGGCCAAAAAATAAAGCAAAATCTGAGGAAGATAAAAATGAAATTAGCTAAATGTCTCAAAATTACCTACAAATCATAAAACCTTCAATTATTATGAGAATCGATTCCACCTCCAAGTAAAGTACTTATAGTTTTTTAAATAAATAAGTTTAGGTCATTTCAATTCAGTTATCAAATTTTAAAATAAATAATTTTTCAACTATTACAAGAAGCAATGATGTAAAACTAGTAATAGACTTTAAAACATTCTTCCTCTATTTTTACAATGATGTGAAGTAGAAAATTGAATTACCCACTGCACACTTTTGCACCAAAAAGCACTTTTCCATTCCATCACATTAAAATGTCACTGATCCATACGTATATAAACATAAAAAGCTCCTACATCCACATGATTCACAAGAAGAAACCTAACCAGTGAGCATCGATGAAAATATAATACTATCATATCTCTTTATTCTGTTTTAATTTTAGGCCTATGTTTCATTAAAAATATTGCTTACATACAGCAGTCCTAATTCTATCTCATTAATCTAACCATGAACTATGTAACACCATTCACAACAGACCAGTAGATAAAATGGAAGGGAACAGTGATTATGGATGCATAACAAGATAGAGCTTACTTTGAAATGAATCAATAAAATAAAAGTGTGTTTAGTATCTCAATAAAGTACGCAGCTGTACAGAAAATCGATAACTCAGGAAAACTTTGGTACTTCATTACCACTCAATCAATAGTATTTGATCTTACCTTAAATAATATATTACATTCAAGAAAAAATATATTAAGATTGACTCAAGTAATACGGCTTAAATTTAAGAAAATGCCCAATGTAAAATTATATTACACCTTGTAAGAAAACCAGAAGTCCAACATGACAAGATGATTATCATATCGCAATACTATTGCAGTCAAATACCACTTAGAAACAATAAATTTGAAACAAAACTTATATGAAGCATTTAGAGATCACTTATTTCACAGTTCTATGCACAAAAAATAACCCAATAACCTGAAACTTGTCAGTACATGCACTCCTGCTCCATCACATGTATTGTGTTTGTGACATGAGAATTCAAGTATGTAGTGCATGAAACATACTATATACATTCAATAAATTTCTAATGTATCGTTCTTGTGCTTTTACATTACAGTAACAGATCACATAAGCTTACTTTGAACCTCACAAGTAGGCATGCATGTGATGATAAATAAAATGTAGAAAAATGCCCTGAAATCAATACTAAAAAAATTGTATCGCATGGAATTAAAGGAAAAAATATTGAAATAATTATCCATGTTCAAATATGTTGGATTAATAGACTTGCATAGCTGTAAAAAATAATTAACTAGAAAAATGTAATGTAAGGTTATGTAGGACAAAAGACGAAGAAAATTATAAGATCTGGTTCAACTTGCGTCCCGTGTATTTTAATTCAACATTAATAATAATGCTAAAACGTAAAAAAACATAACTTCCATATACGGGGTGTATGAAAGAATTAAAATTTCTTCCACCTCGTGGTCACCCTCAAGGACAATGCACCGCTCTGATTCAAGACGTTCACCACAAAGATTACGCACTAACCTGCATAGAATCCGCGCTGAGTATTTCCCCGCCGAATCTTCTTGCTATTTCTATCCCCAATTTGGATTTTCCTGATCCAGTAGCACCTAAAATCACAATAACTGGCACACGAGAACACATTTCACTATCCACAAGGGCGGCCATGTTGTGAAACTGCAGACCAGCTGGAGTATGAGAATCTTCACGGTCAAACCTCTCTGGTATATTGTATTCTCCGTGCCACCATTCAATTGTGCTCTGACCGGAGAAACGGCGCGCATATCATACTGCACAGTGCTTCAGGACAAGAAATGTGATTTCATAGTATGTATATACGGGCAAAATGCACGATAAATGTATTTATTTCAAATTACTTTTCATTATTCACAAAATAAATTCTAAAACAGGAAAAATAATTTAGAAATATTAATTTTCCATGAGAAAAGTATAACATAACTTAATGTAATTAAGAAGTTTAATTATAATAAATTGTATTGAAGCAATTATTTCTGTAAAAATGTAAGTCTACAAATAATTAGTACATTATGAATATCAAGACCGAACAGTGGGGTTATCTACAGAGTGGCAGACATGGCACGTACCATGGGCGCCACTCACAGGAGCGGTATTTTGAGTGTACTCGCTAAAAAAACAACAGAAAATAACAACCCTAATTTAAAATTTCCTGACAGGGACGAAAATTCTATCCTTGTCATGGGCGCCTGAATATCTCAATATACTTCTGCGAGCGAATCCTGAAAGTGTGTCTGGGGGAAGGGGCAATTCAGTGCAGAACCCCATAAATATTTTTGAAATAGTAGTTTTTTTATTATTGCATGAAATATAAAAAACTATCAATATGTACATAATTGGAATATTGTTTTCAATTAAATAGTTCCATGTTCAAAATAATTATTAAAAATCAAAATTATTCAAAATAATTACCACATTCAGGTCTCCATGTGAATTTTATTTTGAATTAATTGATTTTTTTTTAATGTAGCTTGGAGGGAGGGTGGCCTGCATGCCATCCTCCCCTTTGATCCGCCACTGGTGTGTCCGCCACTTTCATGTGAACTGTACGTAGTAACAATGCAAAACATACTTAACGAAGGAAAGTGAATAACTCATGGTGATGAAGAGAATAGTCATTAAAGCAAATTAATTATTTTGTTAGAGCTGACTTACAGTTTCTAGTAGCTCTTATATTTTGCGATTTAGCATTTTACACAATAATGCGCCATGGATTTTATAGAAATTCAAATTCACATGAAATATTAATAGCATTGAATGTGAATTAGTGCAATGTTTAAAACTTGCAATGCTGAATGCAAGTGCTTTGCAGTCTACTGGAAACGGAATTGAATTTACACTTTTTGCCTTGTAATGAAGTATAAAGAGGAGGAACATTCAAAAAACATAATTTTTATTTTTTTTAAGTGCACCTCATCATAAAAATTAAAATTGGTTAATATATAGTGCGAATCCCCCCCCCCCAAAAAAAAAGATTTTTGCAGATATTATTGTATGACAAAAACAGGAGGTGCTATACACGCAAGATTTTTGTGAAATCATCAAAAAAATTATAACATTGCTATTGACATTGATATCTTCGTAAAAATTAATAATTAATAAACAAGTGTTAAAGATGGTTTTTTATGTTCTTGAATAATTTAGGTGATTGATAGATTTGTTTGTTTGTTTTTTCTTCCCCCCCCCCCTCCCTCCTGGCCTTCACCAGGGCTGGAATTATGTTACAAGTAACTTACACCGGTTTGTTGCTTTCTCCCATACACAATACATAACCTTATTCTAAACTAATATCTTTATATCTAATACACAGTATAATGAATAATCCTACATATTGATTGAAGAATTAAATATTGTTTTTCAAAATGAATATGATTTATTATAGTTCTTTTAGTAATTTGGTAAGTTGAACCTAATTAGTTTGACAGCAGCAATACCTCTTATTTTGCAAAATGAAAAAAATCATTAAATTATCGTTTGGTAGGCTATTTCCATAAATGATGTTTTATCAGCTAGGAAAATACAAACTGGTATAGCATGTCACATGCATCTATGGGTACATTTTTTTTCTTTTAGAGTACAGACTTGTGAAATGTTGTTTAAATGTCACTTATCTGTTCAACCTAAGGAAATCGCCTTTCTGGTGTTGCTTCGTGCCATTATCTATTAAAGTAGGTAGCTACTATACTTTTGTTCATTCAAATATTTAATTCTTGGACATATCTAAATTCTTTTCTGCATAGCTCGGAAATATGTAACACTAGCTGACCCGGCGAACTCTGTTCCGCCTTAACAGCCGGTCCCATCTTTTTCTCGCGTCGCACTCACTGTGAGAAACTGTACTATCCTTGTTGCACTGCGTACGTGCAAAAACGTGTGTTCTCACACAGGAACGCTGTCGAACGGGATAAACAGTATCCTATGTCCGTCTCCTGGCTCTAAGCTTCCTGCTCACCAAATCAGTACAGCCGTTCTTAAGTTATAAATAGTGTAACTAACACGACTATATATAGATATAACGGCGAACGAAAGGCGGCTTTCATTATCGCCTTCTGTTAACAGTGCGGCGTTACAACAATGGGTTATAACAGGCAACAATGACAGCTAACATGCGAAATCACGCGAAAACGTGCGAAAACGTGCGAAAACGTGCAAAAACGTGCGTTCTCACACGGGAACGCTGTCGAACGGGATAAACAGTATCCTATGTCCGTCTCCTGGCTCTAAGCATCCTGCTCACCAAATCGGTACAGCCGTTCTTGAGTTATAAATAGTGTAACTAACACGACTATACATAGATATAACGGCGAACGAAAGGCGGCTATCATTATCACCTTCTTTTATCAGTGCGGCGTTACAACAATGGGTTACAACAGGCAACAATGACCGCTAACATGCGAAATCACGCGAAAACGTGCAAAAACGTGCGTTCTCACACAGGAACGCTGTCGAACGGGATAAACAGTATTCTATGTCCGTCTCCTGGCTCTAAGCTTCCTGCTCACCAATTTTCAGCCAAATCGCTACAGCCGTTCTTGAGTTATAAATAGTGTAACTAACACGACTTTCTTTTATATATATATATATATATATATATATATATATATATATATATATATATATATATAGATATAGATATCAGGTGTTAAAATTTTATAGATGATGAGAGTGCAATGCTCACGAAAGAAATATCTCGAGTGTCATGCGAAAAAGAATGCTTGAAGTATTAAAAATGTCACCCATACATCCGACTGTGGTTCATCTTCTTGTGATTATTACTCGCAACTTTGACTTAGTAAGTGATAACGTGAATACCTTTCTACCTATTCTACCGTGATGTAATTTTACGTACCCACGATGTAATTTTATCTTCATAATGATGCGAACTGGGTACGAAGAGCATTTTATTTTTTTTTTATTTAAAAAATAGAATTTCATCCCTTTGAAATAAAAAGACAGTTTCTCCGATAAGAGGAATGCTTCATAAAATTTCAAGAATTTTGGTTTAATTTATGTCCTATGTACCGCGAATTAATTGCTTTCCTAGAAATATTTGTTCTTGAATTGACAAATCAATTCTGTAATTCAATCAGGATAAGCAATGACATAACTGAAGCTGCACTTTCTTCTTCGGAAACTAATACGCAAACACTTCGTGGAATTAGAGGCGTTTCCTCGCCTCGCGGTGTTGGTACGGAGCCAACTGGAACTGCTCACTATTACAAAGAAGCTCGAGAGTGATCGTAGAAACATGCAGCGGTGCGTCGTCATCTATGACGTAAGGACTCGTCTCCACCCGGGACCCAGCGTGGACCTTGAATCACTTCCTACTTATTACTAGACATCGGATGTTTAGGGAAATGCCTATTTTTTTCTAGAGAACTTATTTAAAGGCTGATAATATATCTCCACGAATCATGACAAATGATGACATATGACGAAGTTTTATAATGCTTATTTTTGCTTATTTTAGCATAAATGCCTATTTTTTGCATAAATGCCTGTTTAGGACTTTTTTTTGCCTTTTATTTATTATATTTGTATACAATGCTAAGATATCGGAAAATCGGCGATGGTCCAACGTGACCATTCATTACGAAACCTTCAATTCACGTCTTGAAATTTAAAATTACGAGAGAATTCCTGAAAGTATACCAACTGATTTTTCTCCATTTTCCTACTTCATAAATATTAGCCTTGATCTAAGAACATGGACGATTGACAATACACCGAGGGAACCGAAATTTTAAGTGGAAATAAATATAAATTCCCAGAAGGTTTCGGTGTTGCTAGTGTTGGACTGCTAAAATACGCCAGTTACATCGTTCAGATATCCTTCTCCGCATTCAAATTGATTTTGTCTCCCAGTCGTCGCAAATTTGAAATTATGATCCTTGAAAAATTACTGGTAATATGTAAATATTATTAAGAATAAAATGTAGAAGAGTTGTAAATATGTAAATCCAGTTTTAAATTAAAATATACGAACTGGTTTTGTCCATTTAAGTTTACAAAATAATATAGACAAAAATTATAATTTTTCCATTTTATTGTGTATGTAACTTATGACAGTGCCTTTTTTCTCCTTATTCTTGACTTTTTCAGTGCCTTTTTAGGCGCCTAAAAGACGATTTTTTAGTGCCTAAACATCCGATGTCTACTTATTACACTTGCAGCGGACGACTCCAAGTTGTTCTGAACCTTTCAAATGGTGCGCCGTGGCAGAGTCCGATGCAACGGGAGCAGTGACTCATCACTAGGGCCCGGATTTTAATGACCTACAAATCGGCGAAATATGCAAGCATTTATGACCTAAAACCTATATAAATATGACCTAAAAATAAAATATGACGTTATACAAGTTTATTTTTTTTAATTCCTGTTAATTTTTTAGGTATAACAAATACAAAATTCACTCAAGAATAGATTGTGAGTACGGTACATACGGCTTGCAGTCTTTGGAACTAACTAGCATTTTAAAAAATTGCTTGTGTCTGTAAACCAAATCAAGTACAGTACAATAAAACCCATCAAACCAAACGACTTCCTTTACTACTGCGTACTTCTTGTTTAAAATAATCCTTCTCTTTCAAATAATCCTTTGTAGTATATAGTTTTTGAGTTTATTTCTGACAATATCACCTGATACGTTGTCATGCGAGACACATTTTCAAGCCTTCTATTCTTGTGTTCTTAAAAATATGACCTATGTATGCATTTGGGGCAAAATCTGGCCAAAATATGACCTTTTACTAAAAACGGTCCTTAAAAATATGACAAATATATGTATTTATGGCAGAATTTGGCCCACATATGACCTTTCACTAAAAACTCTGTAAATATGACTTTATATGCACAATAAAAATACGTTTTCCTGATCGACAATTCCTGGATTCGTGCATAAATTGTTTTAAAATTCACCCGAAGGTTCAGAAAAAATGTATGACTTGTCATTAAAATCCGGGCCCTACTTATTACACTTGCAGCGGACGACTCCAAATTATTCCCAACCTTTCAAATGGTGCGCCGTGACAGAGCCCGATGCAACGGGACTTACGGCAGCAGTGACTCACTTATCACATTTCTTTCTCTTCAAATATGCTCGAGCCTCTAACGCCCATTTGCAGTCGCAAGCTAATAGTCCATAAATGTATATATTCGAGAAAACTTTAAATTGTAAAATTTTAGAATTTGATAGAATGGGACGGGGAGTAAGCACTCGTACATTCTTTATACGCAGGAGCCCCTTAAAGCCCAAGTGATGTAAATCTATATATTTTTTTTTATTTAAATTGATAATAGTGTTTAGCTAGTAGCATTCTTTTAACAGCACAAATGGTGTAGCTGTAAGTTATTTACCAATCGTGTGCGTAAGTACACAAGATTGCTGACATTGGAGGCATAATGTCTATTGGCAGTCAAAGCGGTGTTGTGAGTTGCACCGTTTTAACTGTAACAGGTTTATTTTCTCTGTTAGCTGTGAATATTCAATCAGTATCAAAAGAATGAATCATTTACAATTTTTTTAACTCTTTCTCTGGGTCATGACATTTCGCAAGTTGTCCTTCACGTCGCGATCTAAAAAAGGACGCCCAGTTTCTCTTGCTAACATACCTCAGAGAAAGTTGTACAGAGGACCACGGCCCGTTACAAAAAAAAGAAAACTGGCAATGCAACAGAATAGCACACACTTTCTCATACTAGTTTTCTATCACCTTGAGCCTGGGATAGCTTTTCGGTTTTGCCTCTCTCTCTCTCTCTCTCTCTCTCTCTCTCTCTCTCTCTCTCTCTCTCTCTCTCTCTCTCTCTCTCTCTCTCCCACATATCTGTTGTTACCTGTAAGACCTACCAGGGTCTCTCGCGGTACCTACCGCTCTTCTGCAGACAATTCCACAGAAGAGCACTTCGCGCTCCACCGCACAAGCCTATCTCTATCCTGCACCTTTTACGTTTTTGCACAAAATACACTCCGGCTCCATCTCGGTGTTTGTACCATTGTTGGGTGTAGAGATCCACTTCTTTAATTACTCACACAAATTGCATACACATCTCACACGCAGTTGCTTGTCATAACAAGAGACTATGGAAGTGTTAGGGTATGGATACAATACCCTACAACTTGGAATGCCTCCAATGCCTGAAGCACAACTGAAAATATGTATGAGTTACGTGAGTTTCGATCTCTCAGCCTTAGTGCCCACCTGTCCCAAGACCCTCTCGGGGGGTTGAATCACTTCACTGCACTAATTGTGAACGTGCTACGCTTTGTAACAAAAAATGTGGATAAATCCACGAAATGAAACGAAAAAGTGGATAAATCCATTTCTCAAATTTAGAAAAAAAAAACTCTAACACGTGGTGTAGCCAGAATCCATGTTTTATGGGTCTTTGATACCGAAAAATCGATTGACGGCAAAACGTCTGTCTATCCGTCTGTCCGTCCGTCTGTGAACAACGCTAGCAGCTTCACCGTTCAACTGTTTCCTCAAAATTGATATTCCGCAATCGATCTGGCTAATGTCGCGGCTCCTTGAATTTGAAACTGATATTTTAATTTTGGAGGGTACTTTACATGTAGCTCCTCGGACATTTTCAAAATTTTCAAAAAATGGGGGTTTTAATTTTGATTAAATATTGTTGTTGGATAGTCTAAAGAACGTTTAAGAGAATGGCATAGGTCTCACGATGGTAGAAAACTATTTCTAGATTTTTCTAAAATTGAAAATTTTCAAAATATTTTCGGCGTCTTCCTACAACTACAATTATGATGATACAGTTTTTTTTCTTAATAAAATGTGTTCATCAAAAATAGATCTTCAAATAAGGTCATGTTGAAATTTTCAAAAATATGGGTATATTTTGAGTAATTGGGCGACAAACTTCATTGTTCGCTCTGAAAATCCTCCGTTTCGTGATCATTTTACAGGTACTTTTATGCAATTGGATGCAACGTAAGTTAGAATGTGTATATTATTTCATTTTTCTTTGTTCGTTTCTTACATTGGAGTTTTTATTATACGTTTACAAATATTTTTTTTAGAAATTATTAAAAACTTAATTTAAATAAATATGAAATAGAGATTGCTAGCCGTCAGCTCTCAATTTACGCAGTTGGATGCTACGTAAGTTAAAATTTGTATATTATTCATATTTTCTTTTATTATTATTTATTATATTTATATTATATTTGTGTTATTCCATTTTAAATTGCGTCATTTAATTGTGTTAAATGTGAAAACGAATAGGTGAGCGGTCATTGTTAGTTGTTGTAACCCATTGTTGTAACGCCGCACTACTAACAAGGCGATAATGACGGCTGCCTTTCGTTCGCAGAAATACACACTGATACTTTTATATATATGTTGAATATTACAATACCATAGTGTTTAATAATTACTGTAATTTATTTTTTCGATCTATTTGCATTTGTTTGCTACGCCAACCTTATTAATATCGTATTATATATTAACTTTTAATTATTTTAGTTATTTTAGTTTCGCGCATACTGTTTACAAAGAATAGTGTATGCCTAAAACCTCATACCATACGTTCGTGAATTCATTGCATACCTTTCAAAATAAATTCAATGGCGGAAATATGTTTTCATTAAAAGTTTTGAATAAAAAATCCATTACTTGAAACTATTTAATTTTCGCTTCAAACTATTTAATTTCCATTACTAATGGCGAGAAATTACGTGCTGTTTTAACACCACAAGTCACAAATTAATAAACATAATGGTTTTATTCACTTTCACGTAATATTTATAACAGAAGAAGTATTTTATCAAAAACACGTAACATTTTATCACATTTTCTCAACTCTCTCAAATACCCAATTTTGAGTTCCTTTTCGAAGAAAACTTTTGAGTTTTTGAGTAACTTCATGCCAAAAAAATTTGAAGCATTTCTACTTTCAAATTTATTGACGTAAACAAAACATTTGGGATGTAAACAATAACGACGTGAGAAATATTTTAAAACATACATTTGTGAATTTTTTGAGAAATTGAAGGTATACATCAAAATGGCATTTATGTCACGTTATTCAGTGCATTTAGATCTATTCGTACCAAAGATTAAAGGAAAAAATTGGAGTCATATTTGAGAAATTATTTCATTCTGTAGCACTACAGGTCTTTTTGCCAGTTTTTGACGACGAGGTAAAAAATAACTTACAAGCGAAAAATAAATTTAGTTATTGCTAAATCTCACTCCTGTTTCAAAGGTTTCAATTTAAAGGTTAAAATTCGTTTGATCAAAATTGGTTCAATTTCTTTACCATAAAGAATCTTACGTTTATCTTTTCATAAATTTTATCTTGAGATGTTTGTGAGTTACCAGAACCCTTCAGAGGCACCTGAGAAGAAGCTTGGAGCTCCTAGAGGAAGTTCTGAAGCCCGCAGCATTGCCCCAGGAGTTGTGTTCCTTCGCCAAGCCGCAAACACGCCCATACCCCGAGTATCTTGCATTGTTCCGTCGACCGCCGAAGGTAGCAGCTTTGTTGACGAAAGCACGCAGTCATTCCGGAGAAGGGGTGCCTTGGGGCTGTTTCCCGTCCCTGGTCCACCTTCAGCAGCTTACGGAAAGAAATGACAGAAACCAGGAAATGTGTCAACGTGTTATTTTGGCATTCCTGGAAGTCTTTGATATCCAAAGTCTCTCTTACATAATATATCATTAAGAAGATTTATTTTTATTATAAACTAATATTTATTTTATTTTCATGAAACATTTTTACAAAAGAATGTTTTTATATTTCTTTTCCTTTTGTATAGCATATGTAGTATTTTCTAGGGGTGTTTTTTTCATTTTCTCATTTGCCGTTTTTGATTCAACCGCAAAAGAAAATATGCTTTCGTTTCAAAACAATGTGTATCGAAAGTATTAAATACTACTAATTTTGTAAAAGAAAGATTCGCCTACCATTTACAATCATTGTCATTCCTCTTACAATAGTATTTCAATGGCAGCAACAAGCAGGTCTTTTATGAAAATATCATTATTTCGTACGAATAAAGATGAATATTTCATGTTCGTAATTGTTTATTGTGAAGAAATACTTATCCCACAATCATAGCCCCAATATCCTCTGGGATCTGCGTAGCTGAAAGCTTCTTAAAAGTTATTTCTTCAATCATCATGTTATTCTAGTCTGCATTTTATTAAATTGTCGTGTCATTTTACTCTACCTTTCATTAAAATATTAAAATGGTAATATTGCCTCCGAATAGTTACGTTTATTTGTGGCTTGGTTGGGGATGTGTTAGATGAGTCTTCAGAGAAACATTTTTGGATTCATGTTTTCCGTGTTAGAATTTCCTTCAAAAGTTCCAAGAAAAGTATCAACAAAGTGGAAATATTGACTTCTTAAAAACATTCGCAAAAACTTCGCGAAATCATAAAAAAATTGATTTTACAATTTTTTCTTGAGATTTTTAAATTTCGGTTTAGTCATTGTTTTAGGTCGGAGGGGTGGGGGAGAGGATTTTATACAAGTACTTTGAGAGTTGTGTTTGAGAGTGTCTGCAGTGATAAGCTGATCTTGGGAAAAATAGGGACTCTTCATTTCCTAACTTTTTTTCTTCAAACTGTTCAGTCCAAAGGTTTTTCGTGTGCTCGTTGAAGTACCCTAACCAAATACAGTAAACCTCCGTTAACACGAACTGGCTTAACACGAATTTCGCCGTAACACGAGCAACACTTCGGTCCCGGCAAGGGATTACGGTAATACGGACGTTTATAATACTCGGATAACATGAATTGTTATAACACGAACTCCGATTATTTCGGTCCCTTGTAATTCGTGTTAATGAAGATTTACTGTATAACATTTGACATAACATTTTGAATTGAATTGAATTGATGCCATAAATGATGCCATTTTAAACGCAGGTCACCGATCATTTTGGTCCTGCTTGTGCGTTTAGATATTAATCAACGTAACTGTTTCATCTGTAACGGAATTTAATTTGTTTTAGATGGATTATTTTTTCCAGACTATCTACACAATAATGTCCGTTCTCCACGTATTAATTGAAATACTGAATAAGTGCGCGTAGAAAAAATCAATATATTGTTATACATTGAGTTTTCCTGTTTATTTTTTTAAATTTTAAGTTGCTTAATATTATTCTTTTTAAATATAACAAGAATGGAGTGTGAGTTGAATTCAAACAAAATATAAGGAAGTGGTTTAAGGGTTCATAAAATTTCATTGAAAATTGTGCCGTTATTCCAAGCCATGAGTGAAATGTAAAGAAATAATGACTTATCTCTTATGCCTCTTTACTATTACGTTCCACAATAATATTCTAAAACTAAATCTTTCTTCAACTTTAAGTTTTAACATCTTTCTTCAACACAATGTTTTATTATGGATGTTCAGTGAGATATTTTCTTCCTCCACATTTTCATTTTCTTTTTCATCGGTGCTTTCAAAAAAACAATATTAATATGGGTTGACTATGGTATTAACACGGGGGAAAAGTTTTTCATTTGACTTTAAGTGAATTCAATGCATAAACATATTTAATTCAATAGCTATGTTAACGTATCGTTTTTAGGCTGAAACAGGATTACGAGTCAAGAAATTAGAAAACAATGAATTTGAAGTTTTCAACTTGTATTGAAATGATCATTCTTGCATTCACATGTTTGCCATTTATTGGTGGAATACTGTCCTGTAAGATATGGCTGCTGGAAGGTAGACCAATCTAGGCAATTCTGGAGAGTTCATTACCTCAAAATTCGTATTTTTTGAGTTGTGCCGCTATTGCAGCGCACGAGTGATATATGATAGATAGATATAGGTATGTATAATCTCTATACACAATTAACGTGTAGAGATCGTTCAAGAGCATAATTCATACTTTACGTTCGGCTATCACATACAAATAACAATGGAGATCTATATTAACACTAGGAATATTATTTTTGTGTGGTAAACAAAACCTGCAAACTTCTTTCTACTTTGTACCTCAAGAGTAAAGGAATGCGGTGGCTTCGCGGACAAGCTCGTACATGCACGGCGTATGTGGTGAAATTGCGACCAAGGCGTTGGTCTCAAATTCACCCTTTGCCGGGCAGTCCAATGCGCTCGTCTTGTCCCCACCTCTGCCCGCGTTCACCTCCACCAATGCCGACGGACTGGACGCCCCCCCCCTCCCCCTTCCACGGCCTTCCAGGGTTTACCTGCACCCGCTCGCGTCCGGTCGGCCGTGTGCACAAAGCAACGCAGCGGTCCTCTCTCTCAATACAAGGCGCTCTTCCCTATTGTTTTGTTGCCTTTTGTTGCTGCTCTACAAAGAATATTCCTCGCCGCCACCCCCCCCTGCCCCTTACCCTTCACAGAATCCGCCCGGTGCATTGACTCACGGGAACAATTGGCTGAAGCCAACAGTTCTCCGCCGTAAATGCGTGCAACTTCCCCTAACACCGTCCGGGGAAGATGGAAAGGGACGTGACAGGTCGGTGATATATCTGCAACTGATCTGCAAGCGCCGCAAAGGACAGCGGCACCTACAGCACTTGTAAACACGACGTTTGCCCGACCCCCGGCAGCGAGTGGCCTAAGGGAAATTGCCCCGTGTAACCCCCCCCCTTTTTTTTTCAATTTCTCTTTTCTCAGTACCTCTGAGGAGGCCGGAATTTATTTTCGAGATTTGGGTACATGTGTGCTTCTGCCTTACGAGTTTCGCAGCTAAGGGGGGGGGGGGCTTTTCTCAATAAATAATTAAAACTAACTTCATTTTAGCTTAAAACTAATTAATCAGTTATTGGGTAGCACTTTGACAAAGTGAACTTGAACATTCCCCTCCCTGAATACTAAGTAATCTTCTTTGCTTCTTTTTTATATTCACGCAGTAGGCATACTTGTTTCATTACACACATTAACCATTCATTCGGCACTGTAGAGTCTGTTTACCACTGTTCGGATCGGTCGACGACGCGTCGTTTAGCAAGAAGATACGTAGTTGTACTTGTTTCTATGCATGACTTGCTACGTCCCCTCATGAATGCACTTTTGCGCTCAATGAGTATTCTATGAACGTGCATCAAGTAAGTCAGGCAAAGCGGGAGATAATCTTTATTTAACGACAGATTATATTCGTGATCTAAGTGCTGTGTTCCTTACTACTGCACAAGTCATTCAAGATAAATAATAAGAGGCTAGTAAATTCACAAAGAGTCGAAACGATGATTCAAATTGCATTTTTAAAACACTGTTTTTAATATTTGAATAGAAATGTATGAATATAGATAAACATAATTTTTTGTTAAGTTATTTTTTTTTTGAATGGTCGTAAAGTCAATTTAGGTTTTTATATTGTTTTGTATTTAGTATGTAATTATTACAATGAACAATAATAGTAATAAAGAACAAATTTAAATTACTAACTCATTTTATTCAAACATTTTATTTCTGAACTAGAGCGGAGTTCTTAAAAAACCAAAAGGTAAGAATACTCTTACAACTTTTTAATTATACCATTGAAAATTAGGTTCCACGCCAAACATTCACTTTTTTTAATATGCACTGTTTCAATGAACAACTATGTGCAATCCAAAAATATCTTATGCTCTCAAAGCACATTTGAAACCAGAGAAGGTTTACTCAACGTAGTCCGTAACAGAGTCAATAGCGCAAACTTCCTAGATGACACTGCTCTCGGATCTCCAAGGTAATTCTCACATATTTCTTCACCCACAAGAACTTTATTTGTCTCTTTTATCTTTGCGTAACCAGGTTTGCGTTGAATTTTGGGGAGCTTATGCGAGAACACACCATCTATAGTTCCTGGTGCTTCCTTCTATGAAACAGCTACAATGATGTTGATTCCTTTAGTGGAAGATATGCACCTTCTAATTTTCAGGAGGAAATTAGTATTAATTTAATAGATAGAAATAACATCAACATTCGACACTGTGTTCAGATCACTGTCAATTCCCATCAATCCAAATGAAGAAACGAGTTTCCTTATGCCAATTTTGCATAGTTTTTCTGCCAGTTCAATATTATAACTAATTTTAGCAGTTTTTAGAATCTGTAGGAATCACGTATTTGACCTAGCTATTGAAACGGATATGATATGGACAATGACGTGAAGTGAGGAATAAATTAGGATAAAACTTAAGAATTCGAGCCCTGGTTATCTTTCATGCAATAAATTACATATTTTTCTTTTATGAGAAATAATCGAAGAAGGAAAAAATATATATTGGTTTAGTAACAATAATAATAATATTAATAATAACAATAATAATATATAAATGATAAACATTAATAACAGTAAGCACATACATTATGTTCAAAACAATTATAACATTTCTGGATTCAACGCTATTCATTCCTGGATTCGTACTTAAATTACAAGAATTTCTCCGATATTGTCAAGAAATTATTTTCAAGATATGAGATCCTTAATTAAGGAATTTCATGTTTACTCCTCGCATATTTCTTCAAGTTTTCCCGCTGAGTTTTAAAAATGCACCGTTTGAAAGAGTACACAATTTCTCATAATTACTTCTTTACAATATATCGCACGGTGACTATTTCCGATCTAATTTGTGATGCAAAATTACGCAAGACCTAAATTCCAAAATCAAAACTTAACATTAATCGCACAGATAAGTAAAGGGAAAGCATCTGTTATTCTTGATTGATTGTTTTTTTCGTGTTTCCGGGCACGTTAACTGCTTTGGTCATTAGTCCCGTAAGTGTAGTGCATGTTTTTTCTCGGGAGATGGCGGTAATCTTCCCCCCTGGATGGCGAGATCCGGTGCCGACCTACCGTCGGCTAGCGGGGTTCCCCCTAACCAGGACTCTCCCACAAGCGGGGCACCGCCCCAGCCGGGACAAGCTCTAAGCTCCCGACCGGTGTCCCGGAATATGTGTTAGTGTAGTGCATGTTAGTGTAAGTGTGTATGTGTAAGGGATAGGACAAGGAAGAGGAAGGAAAGTTCGCGCGCGATCCGTGGCCCGTTTGTTAAGGTACTGCTCCGGCATTCGCCTGACGTTGATCGGAGAAACCACGGAGAACTACCGATCAGAGCAGCCGGCCTCCTCCAGACAGCGACTGAATTCGACCTAGCTGGAAAGCTAGTGTCGAAAATCCTGCCGCCGTCAGGACTCGCACCTAGGACCTCCCGGTCAGAGGCGCTGCAGTGACATCAGTTGAAGAACTGAGCTACCGCTCCCGGTCTGTTATTCTTCTTTCCCCTCAATGTGTTCGTTCCACTCCCGGCGTCAACAGCTCGTTGCACCTGTACCAAACGCCAAGCGCAGCATCCGAAATTCTCGTCTCTCTGTAGTTCGTTGGCTCTGGAAAATAAAGCACGCGCGACATTCAAAAGAGCAAATTACGTTAATGGGAGAGGCAAATGGACTTCGTGGCTGACTGGCGGCGGAGGTGGCAGGGGCGGCGGTGGCACGGCGCCACACGATAGGTGGCGCGCTGGCGAGGGGCCACCGCCACTGCCAGCCAGACTTCCGCGCTGGCGCCGCTCCCCGTGGCACGGCTGGCGGTGGAGGTGGCGGTGGCGGCCGCGTCGGCGGCGGAGATGGTGGTGGCGGTCGCGTCGGCGGAGATGGTGGCGGCGGCGTTGGAGGTAGCGGTGGCGGTAGCGGTGGCGGCGAAGATGATGGTGGCGGCGTTGGAGATGGTGGTTGAGGTAGCGGTGGCGGTGGTGGTGGCGGCGTTGGAGATGGCGAAGGCGGTGGCGGTCGCGGTGGCGGTAATGGTGGTGGCGTTGGAGATGGCGAAGGCGGTGGCGGTAGCGGTAGCGGCGATAGTGGTGGTGGCGGCGGTGGTGGACGCGTCGTCAGCGGCGATGGTGGTGGCGGTGGCGGTAGCGATCGTGCTGGCGGTGGCAATGGCGGTAGCGGTGGCGTTAGCGGTGGCGGCGATGGTGGTAGTGGTGGCGGCGTTGGATGTGGAGACGGTGGCGGCGGCGATCGCGTCGGCGGCGATGGTGGTGGAGGCGATGGATTGGTTGGTTGTTTGGTTGGTTAGTGATTCCGGGCGCGTCAACAGCTTAAGTCATTAGTCCCGTAGGTGTAGTTCATGTTTTTTCCTTTGGGAGATGGCGGTGAACTTCCCCCGCTAGATGGCGAGATCCGGCGCCGACCTACCGTCGGCTAGTGGGGTTTCCCCCTAACCAGGACTCTTCCACCAGCGGGGCACCGCCCCAGCCGGGACAAGCTCTAAGCTCCCGACCGGTCTCTCGGCATGTGTGATAGTGTAGTGCATGTTAGAGTAAGCGTGTATGTAAAGGATGGGGATAGGACAAGGAAGAGGAAGGAAAGATCGCGCGCGGTCCGTGGCCCGTTTGTTAGGGTACTGCTCCGGCATTCGCCTGGTGTTTATCGGAGGAACCACAGAAAACTACCGCTAGAATTCTCCTCCAGACAGAGACTGAATTCGACCTAGCTGACAAGCAAGTGTCGCAAATCTTGCCGCCGTGGGGAGTGGGAACCTAGGACCTCCCGGTCAGAGGCGCTGCAGTGATATCAGTTGATGCACTGAGCTACGGCTAACGGTGTGGAGGCGTTTGTGGTGGCGATGGCGGCGGCGGTGGTGGTCCCTTCGGCGGCGATGGTGGTGGCGGTGGCGGTAACGCTGGCGATCTCGGAGGCGAAGGTGGCTGTAGCGGTGGCGGCGATGGTGGTGGTGGCGGGGGTGGAGATGGTGAAGACGGCGATGGCAGCAGTGGTGTGAGGGCGGTGGTGGGCGTTATGGTAACCAGGGCAAGGGAGTCGAGAGAAACAAGAGGACGTGGCATATAGATTCACGGGAGCCTCTTATTTTAAACAAAAGTTTTCTCCAATTATGTTTTATTATTAAAAATGTATTTTTTAAAGTCAATTAAACTTCAAGTATAGTTAAATATATTTTTTCTTAAAAAAAATATCGAAGAAAAAAGTTTTGAACACATTTTTATAATTCTATTTTACAGTTTATGCTTAGATCTTCTACCGAGTTTGACTAATTCTGATACCGCCGTTGGGAAGGCACAGTCGAACTATCTACCTTTAATAGAACATTTACTCGTGTTCCCCTACTCTGGTTCTCAGTACCTAGAGTAGGAACCATCAGTGTCACAAAACTTGTTTACTTAGTTGACATTCAAGTTAGAAATAAATTTTTTGACAAAAGATTTGCTTAAGAGAACCGTCCGTCATTATGTTTTGAGTGATTTAAGTATTAAGTAAAAAATTATGTTAGTAAGAAAATAGTGTTTAAAAATATGTATTGGGTAGTATTGAGTAAGTCAATAGATTGTAACCCTGTGAATGTCCTCCAATTAAGAATAATTCTAGTGTGGTAAAAGAAATGGCACTTGCTTATGATATATGGTCAATCCATTTTAACTAGTCCAGCACTGGTCGCTTGACCATCTTGGAAAGGAAAAAAAAAAGAAAGAAAAAAAAACAGGAAAAAAACAACACAAATTGTACGTACGTACATGGTTTACAAATGTCGGCCATTTTTGTTTTAACCCGTGTGCCATTTTTCGCATTTCTAGACATTTACTCTTTCCTAAATCACTTAGCTCTGGGTTCTTCTAGGATTCTAGAATAAATACGTATTTATTATAACAAATATATATTTGATATTTTCATTATCAATTTCAGCACAGTGTTGATTAGCTGAAATCGATAAGAAAAATTTGAAATATTATTATATTACGAAAATTATCATTTTACGACCTCCAAGTAATTATTACCTATAATTAAGGTGAATTCTTAATTTATTGATTTGCAGAATTCTCGTAAGCTTTCAAGTGGTATTTGGGACATAAAAGGTTGAGAAATGCAGCTCTAAACAATTGAAAATAGCTCCCGGAGAGAAATGTTTCGTCAGAAAATCCGCAGTAGAAAACGCCCACTCTCTCGAGAGTAAGTTTCGAACATTAACCACTCATCCCACGTGTTCACCTACAAATTTACCGAGTAAGGCTCCTAAACCCCCCCCCCCCCACGAATCTCGCTCAGAAAGCGAAAAGAAACAAAAGAAAAATCGAAACACGAAGGGCCACTCCCGAGGAAACTTTTTCTTCCTTCCTTCCTTCTTTTCTTCGAGCAGCAACGCAGCGGAAGCATTTCCACCAGCTCGGGGCGCGGGTTCCGAGGAAAAGCAAAGTCGTTCGGCCGATAATCTGCATTTCGACGCCGCAAAGAAATATTGGTGCTCCGCGCACTCGCGTGCAAGGGGAATTGGGAAATTCTTGCGGCGTCTGATATGGCCGCCAAGTAGCGTTTCCCACGCAAATCAGCCGAGATAAAACGCAAAGCGGCGGCAAACACGGCACAGAGTCGATACATCGAGAACTGTGCCGGTTGGTTGGCCCAGCCTTTCGAGATTGGTCGTAGACGCGGAGTTCGTTATCGCTCTCATTATCGTTAACGTAACGATGAGAAAAGCAAATACTGTGGGTTTGTTGATACGTTAAATTTATGCGTATAAAACGACTCATTTAGAAACTCAAGTACGTAATTGAGGAATGAAAAAATATAGTTGCGTGGAATTGTTTTTTGCGAAGGTTGTATACGTAAAGTGCAAATTGCGAAATATAGTTGTGCTCGCTTTAAAACTACGAAGAGTGATTGAAATATATTTCCGAAAAACAAAAATTCTCAAATTCCATTTAATAGCAGCAACAAAAGAACAAATGGTCTAAATGATGTCGTAGGCTAACCCGGCCAGTCTTGATTAGACCTCGGAAATTTAGGCACAAAAAAGTGATGTTTTAGGCACCGAAAATAGGTAACAAAATTATAAAATTAGGCAGTATTAGACAGGAAAAGTGACATTTTAGGCACTTAAAATAGGTTACAAAATGATTAAACCAGGCATTTAACAAACATTAGACATGAAAAGCTTTGTTTCTAATATCTCAAACGCATCATAAAAAAATTAAACAAGGCAGTTTTATTATTTAGGATGCAAAGTCAAGCCTTTTTACATTTAAGAAAGCGACTACAAGCGTGGTATTTTATTCACTTTTATTTTTTCCATTTAAATCATTCTTTCACACTTTTCATCCTCAACCTGTCAACAGCGCACATGCACCGGGAATGGGTGCAATTGCCTTAGAAGTGTTGATCTGAGACGAGCGCACTTAGTGCATCCAGTTTATGTTGACTTGCAGAGCTCCTTATGATTGGCATGTCGGGTGAGAGATTTCGGTGTGTAGTCGAATGCGTATTTCATCAGAGAATATTCGCATTTCCAGGAATTCGGGAAAGTATTTGCGATTTGGTATAAACATTTTAAAGATGAGTAATTAAAATATGATAATTCTTGAAAATTACTTGGTTTCGACAAAGAAATATTTAAATAGGCATCAACCGCCCTGTTAGCACATTTTAGGCACTATTAGATGCTTTCAGTAGATTCATTTTTTCTTGATTCGTAAAGATCTGCAATTGTTTTCAACAATCTCCTAAAGGAACTAAATAGGCACTTGTCATAAAATCCGAGGTCTAGTCGTAATCTGGGTTGTCCCGGCCGCGTCAAAAACTGAGGTACCCAGGCACAACATATGATTTATTCTTTCCCTCAATCCTTACAAGTTATGGTGACAAAAAAATAACTTCCTATTTCTTATAACAGAAAAGAAATAAAGAGTAAGCATAATAGGACAAAATACTAGCAAGTTAGGTACGATCCCTCAGTTTATGACAGTGGCTGGCGACTTGAAGAGTAATTTGAAAACTTATAGTAGATTACTTGTAGTAGAAAAGGTATGTATTTACTTATTTTAAAAACGGATTGATTGCAGATAATATAATAATTTGATACATTTAAAGAGGAGAAAAAGAAAAGTTGCGTGGTACGATAAAAATAATGTCAACGGAATTCTCCGGAGGATATATTCCAAAAGAAATTGTATCTGAAACGCATTTTCCGCACAGCCGTCCGTGGTGCGGTGATGGAGCGTCGGTGGAGTAGGGGTGGGGCAGGTGGAACTGCAGAGGAACAAGAGAGGCCAGTCCGGACCCTCCACCAAACTCACCTCAGCGACCACATGTCTCGGCTTTCCGCTCCCCTCGCCTCCAAACGCACTCTACTTGCTAAGCTCCCGCCCCCCTCCCTCATACGCATTCCCCATCACCTGCCGTGCAGAACGAGGGAAGTCAGTGTCGCACGTTTCATTGTTGCTCTCATGTGACCGGGAGTAAACTAGTCACATTCATGTGTTATCAGTGACATTCATGTGTTGTACGAAGAAGTTGCGTGGATTTTTCTAGGAATGAAACGAAGCATTTCTTTAGGGAGAAAATTGGTGGTGTCGATATCAGTCTGTACGTTTAACGATGAAAAGGAGTTGATGGAAGGTAACATTAAAGATCCTGTCAAAATGGAGTAACAATTGAGTATATCGTTTTTACACAAAATATAATGAACATTAAAACACTCGTGACTACCAATGAGGAATATAAGTAAATGTTTATAAACCTTAGAGACCAAATGAGTAGACTGAGCATCAAACAGAGCGAGCGGAAAAGTGTACGGCCAGCAATGACGAAGCAATAATTCGAAAGAAAATTGGAAAGATTGGCGACTAAGCAGTGACAACGCGAATTGGCACTGCTGATGGGCGGCGAGATGAATTGCGAGCGGTCGAGTGGAGCCAAAACGGAGCCGTCCAGCGAAGCGAATTGACTATTGACTGCCGCCTCCAAGACAGGGAGCGAGGGAGGACAGTCGGGCCCGAAACTTGCACTTGAGAGGGTGGGGAGCGGGGGGGGGGGCGATCGGAAGGTGGACAGCCAGGAGATAGTAAGCAAGAGGCGAAGGGTGTGGGTGGGGCGGTGCCGAAGTGGCGCATGGGGGGCGGTGACCGAAGGACGTTGTGAGTCGTGGGGAAGGCCAGTCCGCAGCGAAATGGATTTTATTTCAGCCAACGGGGCACTTGTGAGCGGCGGCAACGCCTCCGGTAGGCAGATGTGGCGGCGCCTTCGGAAATGCTGACCAGCGCCTTTGGACGACGCCTTCTCCCTGCCCCCGTCCAGTCCCCGTCCGCTCCCCCACACCTCACCGGTCCGTAGCCGCGACCTCCCGCCGTCTCGCCGTCCTCGTCCCTCTCCAGCTGTCTCTTGTTAGCAGCGGCTAGGGGCCCTAAACAACAACCATTATTTTTCGGGTTCATGAACCTTCTCTGGAAGGTGCTATTTTCGGAGAAGAGGGTGTCTCCCTTTGAGGACCTCCGCTGTCAATTTTCGTGTTCTTTCGTACCTTTTCGAAAGCACCTCGCTTTGTCAAACCGACACTCGAACCCAGAATGAGAACAGAGAAACCTTGGAGAGCAAATGAGTTGCATTTCAACCAGTTCAGTCTCTCAGACAATGGAAAACTCACCTCTTCACAAGCTTATAATGCATGATTTTTGTTTTCTTGGAGCCCGTATTTCTTCCATTGCAATTTATACTATATCTATATGTATTTTCTACATAATTCAAACATTATTGATTAAATTGGAAACGTAAACGAAAATGGTCATATAGTAAGTCGAGTAACAACAAATCACGTCGCACATGTGTAGCTAATACTACTTTTTAAGAAGCTGTGTTCGAAAAATGTTTTGCTCATCCTTGGCGATATTTCGGGCACGCATTCTAATGTTTTCCAGAGTATTAGTTAAAATGAAAACAAAAAAAAAGTCATTTCGCACACGGAAATCAAGCAAGAGAATTCGTATTTCTCTCATGGCGTAATAAACAAAATATTTTTAAAAATTAATAATTAAATTAAAAAATACATTTTAAAATTACTTAGAACTGCTTTTGAAGTAACTTACGCATATTAAACCTAATTAAGTAATAATTTCTTGAATTATTTTCATGAAAAACAAAGTAGAAAATGAATATTCTTCTCAAATCTTCCTTAGAATATTTTGAGCAGACATGTATTGTATATCCACCTGAAGTTGTTTACAATATTTTTACACTCGTTGTAACATCGTAGACTCTCTCATCCCTTTATGTGAGACGTGCCGCCTGACAACCATGACAACACATTACCATGGTGCATATCAATACATGAAGGTTGTTATGAGAATCATCATCTGTTTTCCGCAAACGACACGCGGATGATATGTGCTCCTATATGCTCTGTACAAATATTAAGTTATCCGTGTATATTACCGGGAGCGGTAGCTCAGTGCATCAACTGATGTTACTGCAGCGCCTCTGACCGGGAGGTCCTAGATTCGAGTCCTAACGGCGGCAGGATTTTCGACACTAGCTTTTCAGCTAGGTCGAATTCAGTCGCTGTCTGGAGGAGAATTCTAGAGTCCGGCTGCTCTGATCGGTAGTTTTCCGTGGTTTCTCCGATCAACAGCAGGCAAATGCCGGAGAAGTAGCCTATCAAACGGGCCACAGACCGTGCGCGATCTTTCCTTCCTCCTCCTTGTCCTATCCTCTCCCTTTAAACACACACTTACACTAACATGCACATATTCCGGGAGACCGGTCGGGAGCTTAGAGCTTGTCCCGGCTGGGGCGGTGCCCTGCTGGTGGGAGAGTCCTGGTTAGGGGGAACCCCACTAGCCGACGGTAGGTCGGCGCCGGATCTCGCCATCCAGCGGGGAAGATCACCGCCGTCTCCCGAGAAAAAAACATGCACTACACTCACGGGACTAATGACCAAATCAGTTGACGCGCCCGGAAACACGAAAAAATCAATCAACCGTGTATATTATGTCTAAAATAAATGTACATATTTGAGAATCCCGTCGTCTTTAGAAACCCGTCACACGATGCTACATCATTACTCTTTAATCGCCCGATGCACGGTTAGTGACAGCAAACAGCCTACCTTTCGCGACCGACTTTCTTTTTCACCTCTCCCAGCGCGGCATCTATTTCTGGCGCATTGTATCCCGCGTCTCCGCCAGCCCCGAGTGCAGCTGCTCGATCTCCGAGCCGCAACTGGACCCATTGGAAGCGACGGGGCACGTCGCTCAGCCGTGTTCCCAGAAGCGCGCTCCGCCCCGCCTGCGACACACTCGCGGCCGCCCAGGCGCTACCACACTCCTTGCTTCGCGTCGCGCCCGCGAAAACCTAAAAAAGACCTCGATTACAAAACCCGTACTCGCACCCGATGACTCAAACGGCCTACTCGAGGGTAACCGGCCCCTCACAATCTCGCTTTAGATCTACTTAAGGTGGTGGCTGGGCCGGCGGGAGGGCCGAGACGGGGTGGTGGCGGTGGCGGTGGGGGCGATGAAGGCGGCGGTGGTGGTGGCGGTGGCGGAGGTGGCGGCGACAGCGGCGGCGGCGGCGGCGGTGGCGGTGTCGGCGCTGGCTGTGGCGGCGTCGGTGGCGGTGGCGGTGGTGGCGGCGGTGGCAGCGGTGGCGGTGGCGGTGACGGCGATGACGGCGGTGGCGGCGGTGGTGGCGGTGGCGGTGGCGGTGGCGGTGACGGCGATGATGGCGGTGGCGGCGGTGGCGGCGGCGGCGGCGGTGGCGGCGGCGGCAGCGGCGGCGGCGGCGGTGGCGGTAGCGGTGGCGGTGGCGGTGGCGGTGGTGTCGGCGTCGGCGGCGGCGGTAGCGGTGGCGGTGGCGGCGTTGGTGGCGGTGGCGGCGATGATGGCGGTGGCGGCGGTGGCGGCGGCGGTGGCGGTAGCGGTGGCGGTAGCGGTGGTGTCGGCGTCGGCGGCGGTGGCGGTGGCGGTGGCGGTGGCGGTGGCGGCGGCGACGGCAGTGGCGGCGGCGGGGCGGCGGCGGCGGCGTCGCGAGCTGGGCCGGTTCGTGTGATTAAATCAGCCATCTGGAACCGCAAGCGCGAGAGGAATGTCCGGCCGCGCGCTCCCCTTCGTGAGAACACAACGCGCGGCGCGGCCGGCCGCCTGGTTATTAGGCCGGTTTCATAATGGAACGACCGGCGATGAGCCACGAGCGATTCCCATCCGCTGATACGCATCTTTTTTCAATAGATGTGTGTTCAGGAAGTGATCGCGTTGACACGCCTCCTCGTGTCAGTAGACTTGTAGCGGCCATCGACGGCGCTACAGAAGTGGCGAAAGAGGTGTAGATTCGACGTGTGTATAAATTTTATGAAACTAGTTATGAAGGTGATTTAGTAGAGTAGAATTAAGATCATTTTCTCAGACAAATTGGTCGTAAAGTGGGATTACCGGGAGTTGTTGTTTGCGGTGCTTGTTTGTTAGTTCGTCATGCATGTAGTTTCTTCTCTACCAGTTTTCGAGGAATTCATTTGCTTTTATGATTGCGTCTCTAGTACGAATAGTTCACTTCCTTTAGGATGGTCTTGGCCACAGACGAAGGTTTTTGAAGTACGTAACGTAAGATTTCGAATATTCATTATGCCATGGGCTTTTTGGAATGAGACCAACAGTAAACGTTTTCATTCCTTTGCATTTAATTGACTAGTTGTATCTCTTAAAAAATCTAATTCATAGGATTTTCATTCGTTGAATTCATGTCTGTCTTTATTCCTTACGTTCATGGGATTGGTTTTGAATTGACTATTTTAGAAAGTACAATGTATTTACTGAAAATTCAAAGATCACGCTCTATATTTACAAACATAACAGTTGACTCTTGGGGAAAATGAAAAAAATAAGCAGTGAAGTGCTTAAAATAATGTCCTTTGAGAACAAGAACATTTTTTAAAGTCAGGACTATCTCTAACACAGTAACTATTTTTTGAAATTCATAAGAAGTCACAAGATTTTTTTTTCATAATATCAACTAAATTTATATTTTCCCACCAGCGTTAAGGAGCAAATGTTACTGTATTTTAATGTAAATCTCTGTCTCATTAAATCATCAAAATTTATGGATGATGCTTGCATTTCTTTGCTTTTAAATTGAATTTTCACAGACTACGATAAGGTGAAGTAAATATGTCTAGCTTGATTGAGTGTTCCGTTTCAACTAGAGATTCTGTGCTAATTTGAAAATGAAGAGATTTGTCGATCAGCTTTTCAACAGGAAGTAATTTCATTGTGATGTTTTTCACACCGATAAACATTGGATGACTATTGCAATTAATATCTGTCTTAGGTCAAAATGATAATAATTTCTGTAAAATTTTCTTCTAGTGGTATGATTGAGTTACTTGAAAATATTATAGGAAGTTTGTTGAAGGTTCAAAACCGAACCATTAGTTCTATTAGAATAAAAATGGATTCATTAGTTACTTAAAACACGCACACAGGGGTATGACGTGGAATTAATTATTGTAATAAGCACAGTTGAAAAACAGAGGAGTTCAGTGACAAAAATTCATTAACATAGCGCTTTCAACCGCACTGTGACCATATTAAGATTCCACAAATGTGTATTTAAACAATAGAATTAATATTA
The DNA here is from genome assembly GCA_011170035.1 of Teleogryllus occipitalis. Lineage (NCBI taxonomy): Eukaryota > Metazoa > Arthropoda > Insecta > Orthoptera > Gryllidae > Teleogryllus > Teleogryllus occipitalis. The sequence goes on from BLKR01002383.1 coordinate 149,546, forward strand.
AAATAGAGAAGTTCATAAAGGATTATAATTGTTTTAAGTATTCTAGATTTCGACTTCTGGTTATTGCTGGAACGCAGTTCTCTACGAATACTATCTACGAAATGTCAAACTAGAATCTAGCTTTAAAATTATCTCATTAAAATGATATTATTTACAAATATCTATTTAAAACATAATTTTTGCACTGCGACGGCTTGTATCAACCAGAAAATGTTTAAAAGTAGGGTATGTAGAGAATATATAATTAGAATTTTCCCTGAATCTTTGAAAGAAATAATTTTTAAAAAATGCATTCCATTTATTAAAATTTAAAAAAATGTGAGATCAGAAGAGTAAGGCAAAGAGGAGAAAAAAACCGCAAGAAAGCAGAGATAAAATAGACTATTTATAATATGCATCTTCTGATAAAATATGAGATGACTTTGTATTTATGCATTACAAACGAAATTATGTTTTATGTGAAGCTGATTGCGTCAAGGAATGGTTATTATCCTTTCAGCTTCGAGTGCATTCAATTTGTCGAGGCTCAGCCATTCTACATTACAGAGAGTTTGTAGTCCGTTGTTTTCGATTGTTGCTTAAGTTTTCATCGGGTATTATTGAACATGAAGGCTTCTCATTGGTGAAAAAAATGAAACGTGTCCTCAATGCTGTTTTTCCTCGTGTCGACCTGAGCTGAGGATTTTGCCCTGTCTTTCTTGGAAAGAGAAGCCCGCTAAAAATTGAGGTGTGTGCGCGAAACGCCTGAAGAAACATCCGATTGAGTTGTTTTCCTGTTGTGCCACACGGTCTCCTCTTGACTCTCTCCGCTTCAGGGTGTTTGTCACTCCAGCCGTTATGCTCACGGGAAAGCAATGGAATACTGTCACATTTGTTGTTGGCAATGAATGTGCGTAATGAATAACACTTCGCTTCTGGACGTAAATGTAGCTTCACTATGCGCACGTTTTGTTGAGCTTTCCTTTTGCTTGTAGTGGTAGTAGAGCTTACGGTGAGTTTCTATTTTGTTAACAATACAGAAAAATCAAATCTGTTCGTTCCTTTACCGTTAAAAATAAGTTTTCTATAATTCGGCAACGAAAATATCTAGTTTTTAAAATGTTAATCTCTCGCTTTTTTAAATGTATTATTATTATTATTATTATTATTATTATTATTATTATTATTATTATTATTATTATTATTATTATTATTATTATTATTATTATGATTATTTTCATCTTTCAATTATTAATAGTTAAATTGTTGGGAAGGGATTCTGAAACTCAAGAAAGCGTGCGCAGATGATTTTCTCCCCCATACATCACATTCAGTTTTTGACTAAATAAATAAATAAATAAACACTGGCTGTGTGGTGGAAATAGAAGAGCATACATAGAAAATCGTACATTACTTACTTCATTGGGTAATTCTTTAAACTTATGAACTGTAGTTCAATCACTCGTCAAAAAATGAATATTTAATACTATTGAAAATAGAAACTAAAAGAAACACTATGACCGAGGTGTCTCAAAGATGAACTAATGTCCCTCACTGAGGTTCGAGTTCCGACGGTGTCAGAATTTTCGACTCTAGCGAGATTGTTAAATTGAGTTCAGTCGAAGTTTAGAGGAGAATTCCAGCGGCAGGCTGTTCTGATCCTTAGTTTTCCGTGGTTTCTTCGATCAACATCAGGTGAATGCGGGAGCAGTATCCTAAAAAACGGGCCACGAACCGCGAGCGCGATCCTTCCTTCCTCTTCTTTGTCCTATTTGCACTACACTACCACATATGCCCAGAGACCGGACCGGGTGCGGTAGCTCAGTGCATCAACTGATGTCACTGCATCGCTTCTGACTGGGAGGTCCTAGATTCGAGTCCTGACGGCGGCAGGATTTTCGACACTAGCTTTTCAGCTAGGTCGAATTCAGTCGCGTCTGGAGGAGAATTCTAGCGACCGGCTGCTCTGATCCTTAGTTTTCCGTGGTTTCTTCGATTAACATCAGGCGAATGCTGGAGCAGCACCCTAACAAATGGCCCATGGACCGCGCGTAATATTTCTTCTTCCTTGTTCTATCCTCAACACTTTCTTGCGCACACAATGACTACAGACCTATCGGGAGCTTAGAGCTTGTCCCGACTGGGGCGGTGCACCGCTAGTGGTAGATACTTGAATGAGGGAAAACACCACCAGCCAATGTACAGGTTGAGGTCAAACCTCACCATTCAGCGGGAGAAAAACACAGCCATTTACAGTGACAAAAGATGCACTATACTTACGGGAATAATGACCAGTGCTATTGACGCGTCCGAAAACACGAAATAATCAAGAAACTCTCTGGAGTAAAATGTACTATTAAGAAGATCCCTCACTTTCCTCGATTTTGTTAACTTCTGAGAAGCTTGTACCAGTGGTACCTTTTGTTTAGATACTAGCCCGCGGAGCTAGCTTCAATGCTTCAAGTTACGCGTTCACACCCAAGTGAAGGGTATGTGGGTATTTCAAAGCGGGGTGAAGGGTAAGGTGGTGGGTATTTCAAAGCGAATAAAATTCTCTATGTGCCATGTTAAGCTTCTAGTATGTAAAAACCCCGGCGAAATGCTCGGGAAAATATATATCTCACACTATTGCAGTACTTTTTTCGTTCGACATTTTGTTGCCTCTCAATTCCTTCAATACACGAGAGTCAATGAATACAAATTTTCCGCCCATGACCGAAATAATTTCTTCGGTGATTGGTTCAACCTCAATCTTTCTTCTTCGATTGAGTTTTTACGACACATCGAATAAAAATTTACTGCATCCGATTTGTGGACCGTCGGATTCCTTCACCATCAACCTTGTGAACATTCCGTTGTCAATCCTAACCTAAAGTAATTTGGATTGGCGAAATTGGGAATGGTCGTCATCCTAGAATTGAGTACTTTTGAAGGGTAAAGTAGCTATGTTCTGTCGATAAATATTTTCCGTACTATGATTTCCTCGAAACGGAACCACAGGAATTAATATAGATTGTATAACGCATCTAAACTTCCTCTTTTAAAAATCGACTGAAAGAAAACCAATTAAAAAGTTAAAAGCAATTTGTCCTACACTATTTCAGTTTCATTGGAAACGTCTCTTTTTCTCAAACATATTCAATATTTTATATTTCAGTTTGAGGTGTGGCAGTGGCGTTAACGCTCTGATGTTAATGTAAAATTTAGTATTATTAGAATGTTTTTGATCTTTTATTTTAAAGACACAACATTTCTCAGAGTAATTGCTTTATATTAATATAATACATGAAATATACAGCGTAACGTTTCGGAAAGTAGTTATTTCCATCGTCAGACTTAATTGACAAAATAAATATAATATTTTAACAATGGTCAGATAGATATAAACAGAATTACATAATATTAATGTATACAAGTCACAACAGAACGCGCCTTGATAAAAACTTTCGAGAATCTTAGTATAATATCATATAACTACATGAAAGGAAGTAGACAGAGTGAGTTTGAGAGGGACATTACAAAATCAAGTTAGAAAGAAGTTAATTGTTAGTGAGAGAAATATCTTAATTTTCAGAAAAATTATTTAATAATCTATCATATAAAGAAATATAGACATCATGTAGAGAAAAAAATAAAATTTGGTATTGCATCATTGTTTTGTGTGTTTCCAGGTTAGGTCGCCCTTTTTGCAATATGGTAATTAGTTATACTATCAAAATCTCGATATCGGTGTTTCTGAAGAGATTTCTTACAGAAAAACGGCTTTGGCAATGAACCCTCACTGTAGGGCAAACAAGCTCTATGTGCTCTATTGCAACAGACACTGGTTGTATGTGCTCTATTCTGGAAGCATAAGATGGCGGTGCATCCACGTAGTCAAGGAGGCTTGATCTTTCTCTCTTTATCTGTCTGTCTGGCTGTCCGTCTGGCTGGCTGTCTGCCTGCCTCTGTCTCCGCCGATCTCTTTATAATGAGTTCAGAGCTCTTGAGGTGGCTCCGCAAATTCGGCATTCGCTAATCCCGAGCAGCTGATGCCCTTGGCAAATGCTCGCTTTCTTTGATGTGTCCAAAAGATCGACATGCGGTCCGTAGGGCGGGCAGCGGAAGTTCGTCGCTCGGGAAATAGCGCGTAGCCCATCCCACTACTCGGAAATCGGCGAGCAGTCGCTCGCTTATTAGTTAGTTAGTTAATTTTTTCGTGTTTCCGGGCGCGTCAACTGCTTTGGTCATTAGTCCCGTGAGTGTAGTGCATGTTTTTTCTCGGGAGATGGCGGTGATCTTCGCCCGCTGGATGGCGAGATCCGGCGCCGACCTACCGTCGGCTAGTGGGGTTTCCCTCTAACCAGGACTCTCCCATCAGCGGGGCACCGGCCCAGCCGGGACAAGCTCTAAGCTCCCGACCGGTCTCCCGGAATATGTGGTAGTGTAGAGCATGTTAGTGAAAGTGAGTGTGTAAGGGGAGAGGATAAGACAAGGAATGGGAAGGACAGATCGCGCGCGGTCCGTGACCCGTTTGGTAGGGTACTTCTCCGGCATTCGCCTGGTGTTGATCGGAGAAAGCACGGAAAACTACCGATCAGAGCAGCCGGCCGCTAGAATTCTCCTCCAGACAGCGACTGAATTCGACATAGCTGAAAAGCTAGTGTCGAAAATCTGCCGCCGGCAGGACAGAACTAATGACCTTAGCTGGTGTCTCCCCCGGAATCTCTAATCAATCATTCAATCAATCAATCTTGTAGCAAAGCCAGCGCTGAGAGCGGCGCGAGCATGTGGCCGGTGGCCCACCGAGGGGTGCCCCACTGCGTCGGGCATCGAGCGGGGCCTCCTTGTCCAGAGGCCGCGCGCTAAAAATACACGCTCGCCGCGCCGCGCGGCGCACAGCTGGAGGGGACTCCGCGCAATTGAAAGCAGAGGCGCGCCTAGGGGCATGCACGGAATTGGCGCCACTATTATAATCGTCTCCTATTTTATTTCAGTTGTACACATACCTTTTGCGGCTAGGGGCAAGCACGGAATTGGCGCCACTATTATAATCGCCTCCTATTTTATTTCAGTTGTACACATACCTTTTGCGGCTAGGGGCAAGCACGGAATTGGCGCCACTATTATAATCGCCTCCTATTTTATTTCAGTTGTACACATACTTTTGGCGGCTCTCACACGCAACCAATCTTTGTAAATGTGGTCTCTAAAGAAAGAGAATTTCAAGAAACGTGACGAATTGCACTTTGACTTTAAAATATGAAGGATTTGTTTTAAAAAACGTATCTAAATATTCATGTTAAAACCACCCCGCAACACTCGGTCAGATTATTTCACATCTACATCCTTAAATAACTCCTAAGTGAAGCGTTTTAGGGCCTTTATAACTAAAATTTTGAGACCGAAGGCTTAAAGAAACGTTTCTCGCACCGTATTCGATAGGATGAAATCTTTTTGAACATTCTATTACATGTTTGCTGGTTCGACGTTTCTCGATTCCACTCCATCTGTTTAGAGCCTGTAGAATCTGAAATTGTATGTGAAATTAAACTAATTATTTGATATTATACGCGATTGAATTACACGGGTGTACCTCTCTGCTCAGTAATAACGTTAAATAAGAATAGTTTGTATGACAAGAGTATTAGTTAGTTAGTATGTTAAGGCCTTATTTTACGTAATACACAGAGTATTGATATCAATTACAAGGAGATATACAGAATAAGTGACGGAGGATAATAGGGTCTTGAAGAGAAAGATATATTACAGGCTTAATATGGAAATAGAAAAATAGGGAAGAGGTGGGGGTTTAACATGCGAGAGTTCTCGCGCGGGTACAATAGTAACGGCTTTATTGAAATAGGAAGTTTCGCTCTTCCGCCTAACCACTTGTCGTGAAATATACAAATAAGTAGAAAAAAATAATATAACATACAAATGTAAAAAGTAGTATAGTACACGAATAAGTAGTTAGTGAAAAGAACATTATTTATGAGCAAATTAAAAGAACATTATACCTGAAGTTTATCAGATGAAAACGATTTACAAAATTTGTTTCCAAGAAATTTAAATACAAAAACCGAAGTTGAAGATTCAATTTGAAAGGAGTAACAGCTTCATGTGCTTCGTGTGTCTGCCTTCGCTGTACGCGTCAGTTTCATATTCACCTCGAGCGACTGTAGTGTATTAACTACAAAACACGCCACCTCACCAACTACTCGCCACTAAATTATGCACATAATTGCAATTATATTTTTGTGATGACCGTCATTAGTAGGGAGCTAATTTTTATGAACTATTAATCTACCTAATAGTTAATACATTTACTCATAAAACTTTGGAAAATGCATCATAATATACCCTGTAAAGTACTTAAATTAGCCTATTATAACATTGTTTCTCATAATTTTCAGACAGGAGTACTTCATCCGGCACTGTACTCTTACTATATGCTCTCAAAAAGATTTTGAAAATTATCATTATTTCGTAGTATTATTTCTTTTTCTATAGTATCCGTTTCCAAATAATTTATCAGTTGGCATTAGAACCACTGTAGACACAATTTTGAAAATCCCCTAGCAGCTACCTTGGAACCATTAAAAATTATTTCTTTTTCACATCTTGATTCACTCACATTTGTGGGACAAGCCTCCTCTGTGGCTTGTACGCGTCCTAATTACATTTGTCGGTTCATTACTTCTTTTGAATATGGGCTCGATGTAACGTAATACTGGAAATGATCGTGATTTTCCTGTTAATTATCATGCGTAATTGATATGCAGAAGGTTTATATTAACCACAATGAATCACATAAATAGAAGGAAATTGCGATAATAAGAATTAAATTAAATACATTGATTAAATTTAAATACAGTAAATAAGTATGAGTAACGATAAACGTTTTCAAGAAAAATAACCCAATAATTAACAATTTCCAGAATATCATGCTTGCCGATAAAACAGGCAAAATATGTAAGATATGCTCACAAAATCACTTTTAAATAATTGAAAATTATTTCTTTTATGCATACACAAAGTGAGGATATTTTCTTACTGGAAAGGGAAAATATGTATTTGCGTTGAACACAGGTCCCTAGACATTATGCAGATATAGAGCACATAACGGATACTGTTGAAATTTTTGTACATGGAATGATCTAGTCAACCAAATTCCTTATTACTTTTTTAAGTAGGGAAATATCATTTCAAACGATGATGTCAGCTACGTCAAAGATGGGTAGACTAAACCACGACAATTATCCGTATTTGAGTGAAATTCATCGAGAAGACGGAGGTTTGTAGAGGGGGAAAACGTCGGTGTGAACTAAAGATAGCAAACGTTTAGTAAAAGGAAATTACAATACTTTCTCTAAACTGCGCAAAATTTAGATGAAAAAGTAAAAATGTTTAGAAGGAGAATAATCAAAGAATATTAGGAGCAGGAAAATCTGTAATTAGGTGAAGCAACTAGCAATCTCTAATTAGGGGAACTAAAGCAATAAAAGACAAAATTATTGATGAAAAGGCGAAGGTTCTCCCACTACAATGATAGTGTCAAAAGAAGGCGACAGTGTTGACTGTGGTGATGTAAATAAAAAGTGGAGCAGTATGGGCGGTGGCGCAGAACCCTCTGGCGATGACAACAGTTGGCATCTGGGTCGGCCAGGCCGTTTATGTTGACGTCGGAAAGAAAGGTCATGAAGGTTGTGTTTGAGAGAGAGAGAGAGAGAGAGAGAGAGAGAGAGAGAGAGAGAGAGAGAGAGACAGACAGACAGACAGACAGACAGAGACAGACAGCGAGATGATAACGGAGTTGACAAAAGTGACGTAACGTTGATGATGATATTGACGTCGATGAAGATGATGATGAGGAAGGTGAGGAAGGGAATAATTACGTTTTCAGAATTTGCTGGGGAAGGTGCAACTTGCAATGTCGTCTCTGCATCAGTTGCAGCGAGAATAAAAACCGTAATAATGACGGCGAAGCGTGCTCCAAGTCGACAGTAGAATGGTTGTGTCTGTTACTTCTAGGACGTGATAGTGACGACTGCGGCGAAGACGTTGACGAAGTTGCGACGGGGGAGGGGTGGGGAGGTGAGAGGAAACATGTTGCACACGGCGAGAACGCCATCCGCGACGGTACCGGAATCTGGGTCGGTCAGGTGGTAACGACGACAGTGGCTCAAGCGCCAGCAAGGGGCTTGGCAATGGCGATGACAGATGATCACTACTTTGGCACTAACGTCCACCTCCGCGTGGGCGGCGGTGGGGGAGGGGGGAAGGTAGCACTGGAGGCAACGCCGCAGCAGAGGTGGGTCGCCGACATCAGCCGCAGGCACGCCACTCTCTAGCCGGGAGGCGCGGCCGAAATAGACATCTCCACGCCCGCCCCCCTTCCCTCCACTCCTCTAACTTAATTTACACAGTAATTAGGGCATATAAGGACGTTTCACTTGGTCCCATTGTTTCATCGCGCCCGGAGACGCGGCCGCGGAAAAAATAGACGGTAGCGGCCCGCAGCGGCGGAGCGATGACCCGAGGGAAGCTGCGGGAAAAAGAGTGCGTTGATGACGCGGGGTTGGTTGGCGGAATCAGGAATGCGGTGGCGGCGGCGGCGGCGGTGCAGGCGTCTGGGGCCGTCCGGCGATGAGGGGGTGAAACCTGATCGAAGAATAGCCCGGGAACTTCCACCACATGGCGTGGCGAGGCGGGACCTCCGCTGAGACACGCCTCCACATGTGCGAGAGGGAGAAGGATGCGGAGGGAGACGGAGATGGAGAGGCGGAGACAGAGACGGAGACAAGGATCCAGAGCTCTTTATCCCGGCGTTTTTATCCTGGCACTTCCAGCCCGGTCTGCGGCTTTCAATTAAGAGGCACACGACGTGATCTCGGCGGAGAGCTTCCATGAAAACAATTACTGGGATTAATCATGACATGCATTTTAGTGGCACGAGTGATTTCTCTTCAATTGGCCTTTCCCGGAAATCATACTGCCTTACGAGTCCAAACAGTTTTGTAGAAAATAAAGATAATGTAACAATGCAATTCCATTAGCAATTCATTGCCATTTTAATATGGGTATGTACTTTCCCTGGAAGGTGAATATTCAGATATAAAATTGTTGTTCATCAAACGTACTAGACAGAAGAAAATTAAACAGAAACATCTGACATGGACATTTTTCATTATTTTTTTCTTTCGTGTATTTGGTTTCTGACTGTTTCAAAGCGTATTGGCACAAATAAAAATTATATTGCCAGAGTTAATTAGGATTGTGGATATCTGATTTCTTGTCATTAACAATTGTTTGTTTATTTCCTTGTTTACCTCTTAATTTTCAGGATACATAGTAAAATATTTGAACACTTGATGTTTCCATAACAGACGTGATAAACTCATATTCAAAACTCCGTGTATTCTTGTTCCGTGGTTCAGTTGACAAAACAGCCTCACGGACGTAAACAACTGTTCTTCAGCCAATTGAAAAAAACACAAAAGTTCTCCCCAATGTCTCGAACGGCATGTCTTTCAAAGTACGTAGAAGAGGCATTTAGATGATCTTGCAAAGTCCGAAGGTACACACGTTTTCTGCAATATAACACGAAGCGTAAATCCATGTACATTGCCATCCAACTCTGGGAATTGCAATGTTTTATATACCGCAGTTCTCCCGCGGATTACTCAGCAAGCTAGATTATGCACTTGTGCAGCAGAATTCGTCACCTTGAACTCCAGCGCCGCTTCCCTGCGGCGGCGGAAATGCAGCGCGCGCAGGATGCCCCTCACGTGCGCAGGAAGCGGGGACGCGCCGCCCACTCCCCGCCCCGCCCACTCCCCGCCCCGCCCACTCCCCGCCCCGCCCACCTCCCTCGCGCCCCCCGCTCGACCACCCGTCTCGAACCAGTCTCGCCTCGCGCCCGTCTCGCCCGCCACTCGTCCCCCCGCCCCTCCCCCCTACCTCGAGCTCAACGCCCTTCCCACCTGCCGCTCGACCCATCTCGCCTGCTGCCCATCTCGCCTGGCGCCCGTCTCGCCCGTGGCCCTCCCGCCCGCCTCTCCTTCTCCACACCCTCCGCCGCACCCACCTCCCTTGCGCCCTCCACCCCTCCCACCTGTAACATCGCACCTCTCTCGCCTCCTGCCCATTCTGCCTGGCGCTCGTCCCACTCACCCCTCCTCTCCTCCCCCGCGCCCACCGCCCCGCCCACCTGCCGCTTGTCCACCCTTCTGCCCATTGCGTCTGCAACCTCGCACTAGTCTCGCCTGCTGCCCATCTCGCCTGGCGCCCGTCTCGCCCACCGCTCCTCCCACCCGCCCCTTCTCTCCATCCCACGCCCACCACCCACCAGTCGCTCGTCCACTCTTCTGCCCACCGCGCCCGCAATCACCTCTCTCCACTCTCGCCTGCTGCCTATCTCGCCTGGCGCCCGTCCCGTTCGCAGCTCGTCCCATCCGCCCCTCCCACCTGTCACTCGTCCACGCTTCTGTCCATCGCGCTTGCAACTCCTTCGGCAAACCTCACCTGGCGCCAGTCTGGCATGTCCTGCCCGTTTTGCCGGCGCCCCCCCTGCTCGCCGCTTGCCCATTTTCTGTCAACCCTCCTGCCATCCTCACCAGGTTCGAGGCTTAGACGTCAAGCTCAATCTACATTTGGCAGGTTATACTATGTAGTTTCAGACAGGTCACTAAGATTTTCTGTTGATTTAATTTCTTCGTTCTTCACTTTTTGTCACTCGTATAAAATGAACTCAATTTCGGCATTAGTCTTGCAATATAATGCAAAGTCGATGCATGAATGGACGTGTGATTTAGGAAATTTATTTCCATTCAGTTTCTACCCATAGTCATCTTTATACTAGCTATCCATTGCCCTCTTGTCCACAGCTTGTTGTTGCGCTTTGCGTCGGCTGTCTATTCGTTTCCCGCGACCTCCTCCCAACGACCGTCCGCCAAGCAAGTGCGCTCTGCCCGCCAGCCCCCTGCCTCCCGCCCGCCTCACGCCTGTCACCGGCCCACCACCCGCTCTCCCGCCTCACGCCGGCCCGCCACACGCCGGCCCGCTACCCGCCCGTCACACGCCCGCCACACGCCCGCCTCTCGCCCACTACCCCTCCGCCACATTCCCGCCTTACACCCGCCATCCGCCCGCCACACGCCCACCACCCGCCCTCCCGCCACACGCCCGCCACATGCCCGCCTCTCGCCCACCACCCGTCCGCCACACCCCCGCCTTACACCAGCCATCCGCCCGCCACACGCCCACCATTCCCGCCACACGCCGGCCCACCACTTACACCCGCCATCCGCCCGCCACACGCCCACCACCCGCCCTCCCGCCACACGCCCGCCACATGCCCGCCTCTCGCCCACCACCCGTCCGCCACACCCCCGCCTTACACCCGCCACCCACCCATCTCACCCGCCTGCCACCCGCCCGCCACCCGCCCGCCACCCTCCCACCCGCCACCGCCGCTTTCTACGCATCGGCGTCGAAACCGCACGCGTTCGCGCTGCTGAGATGGCAAAGATCGACGCGCCGGCGACGCTCTTCCTCTGGGACTCTGCGAAGAGGAAACTGCTCTCCATCGGACGCCACGAGGAGGCGACAGAAAAATAGCTGTCCCGCGATGCCCTTGAATGGTGCTGACACTCACGGAATATCACGGAGATGGAAATGGGATGTGATTCCATAAGCACGACATCTCAAGGGACGGGGCAAGATTCTTCGTACCTAACGGTAAAGAATGGCTTGGCCAATCTGGTTACTCTGGAATACAGACTAACGTGAGGAATCCCAGGATGCGTGGAGGGTAGGAATGCATGTTACGATTTTTATGCGTGAATACCTCACCGCTCTAAACAGGATCAGAGAAAAATATGTCGCGCATTTAGAGCATACGCGCAAGTTAAAAAAATCCATAATTCCTTTTAGAACTGCTTCGTCGCATTTTTTTTTACGATTTACTAGATTTAGGCATTTCATTACATTTGTTCCTTCTTATGAAACTTAAGTGGCCCGTAATTCTAAGAGTGAATACAGAGTAAGTGAAGTGAATATAGAATAAACTTACGTTAACTTTCTAAACATGAAGACACCGATATCGTAAGATATCGTATGTTCAATATAAGTAATTTATTTGAGTATGAAAAGTTTTAAGTTAAATATTGAACTTTATTATTGATCCTTCTCACTTTTCCACTTATTTCCTTTACATTTTAACGTAAATAATGTATTACTTTGGTTAGACATTGAATCTAACAAAACAACAAAAATATTAGCATACTCATTTATCAATGCCAGATGAACTTGCATACTATTTGCCACACGTAGAGCAGACAAAGCATCTTTCTTAATTACTGACTCATTTGTCATTAGTGCTGAAACTATCAAGAAGAAAAACGAAAAAAATCATAACCGTGTGATTTCCTTGTAGATAAAAATCAGCATCAAGTGGCAAAGAAGAGTATATTCGATATGTGAAAGCGTTTCAAGATTAGTCAACGATATAAAATTCAATTCTTGACACAGAAAAAAAAACAGAAATAACTTTTTCGATTCAAATTTATGTTCAAACAAATTTCATATCTTAACTACCACTCACTAATATTTCCGAAAAGACAAGCACGAAAGGATTTCAAAAACACGAAGAGTAGGTAAATCAGTTTTTACAAGCATTCCTTATCATTTAATTGCTTAAAGTTCAATTGCACGCGACGATCCACCCACAAAACACAATCTAAGTGAGATCCAGTATGTACTGCCCAAACATTGCGTACAGTTTTTACTTTTTTGACGATAAATAAATAATCTCGCCCTTTCTTCGATTTCATAATTAATATTTTCTACTAAAACTAATCATCTACACCGCACATTTGAGAGTGGCTAATCAACAAGTAACCATTAATTACGCCAGGATCTCCTAAGATTCACATTACTTATTATACTATTTTCACATCACGTCATTCAAGTGGCATGAAAACATCACGCTATTTACGTATGTACCGGAGATTCATAAAAATGTGGATTGCAATGAATTAATGCACAAATGAATTTGTCGAGAAATAATTATTTTAACATGACTTATGATAACTAAATATCTTTACGAAGAAACTGAAAACTTGTTTCATAGTTAATAATTTTTTAAGATTGAAGCCAACAGTTTGCAAAGTTGTTCCAATCAAAACCCCAGAGATAAAAGGAAGTAAATTCATCTTCCGAAAATTATTGAATTTATTGACAAATATTATAATATTTGCATTTTTCATTGTTTTTCTTTTTTGAGCCAACATTATTTTTTAAAATAAGAGATTCGTTTAATTGGGCTTCGGATAATTGGAGTGCAACTAAAATACAATGTATCAATTCACGTCTTTGGAAATTAAAAGTTAAATTCCAACTACCAGTACTTGGGAGTCACCGCAAAGTCCTCCCGAAAACTAAGACGCCACCCCAAACAAAAGTAGAAGTAAACTGGGCGCTTGAACATGACAACACAGAGTACAACGGCCGGTGGAGCAGCCCACTGTGTGTCGGGGCTGTCACTTCGGAAATAGCCCCGGCGACGCACGGGGAGGTGAGCCGCGGCGGCCGGGGCGAGGGCGGGGGCGGGGGCGGTGGGTCGTTAGCTGGGCGGCCAAACACGCGCGCGCGCTCCCGGCCCCGATCCGCACGCCCAGCCCCACGCGCCCTCATTCCACGCCCCGCCCCCGCCCCGTCCCGCTCCCCGCCACGCCCCCCGCCCGCTCAATGAGAGAGGCTGCGACGTGGCTCCCGAGAGCACGGACACCGCCGTGTTGTGGGCTGCACGGAGGCGGCCCCAAGAATGTGGAGCTGCGAGAGGCGAAGAGGGAACCAAGTGCACGCCGTGATTGGGCAGAGCTGCCACTCCCAAATGAACTCCGCGGATTCGGTAGTATAACGGTTACTGTTGTACCCGACTGTTGTACCCGAGTTTGCGGGTTCAAACCCGATCGAAGCCGTGGATTTTTAAGGGCGAAAAAACCTGCGTACGGCTTCCTTCGGAGGGGAAGTAAAGCCAGCTGTCCCATGTAATAGATTTACTGCATGTAAAAGATCCTCAAACCTAAATGAAGCCTCTGAGCAAAATTGAGTTCCGCCTGTTTCGTCGCCCAAGATAATACCTCATTCTCCGCTAGGTGGTGAAAGGAGCGTAGCGAAATTTGCGTGGTTAGACGGAAGAGCGGGCCTGATGGCTTGAGTCTCGCCACGTAAAATAAAGCATTAACTAACAAACTAACTAACTCCCGAGGATCTTTCCGTCGTCCGATGAGACTGGCTGTTTCTCTTCAAGAACTAATATAAGACGTAAGGAGAAATGTATAAATCACTCTTTCCCTTACTCTTGTTGTTGCCAAACGATGTCAATTGGGTGTCATTTCTTCTAATTACAAATCAAAAGAATCGTTCATTGGGGGTAATTTAGCTAATTAATATTGTTTTAAATGGAGGAAAAGTTAATCAGATTGACTACTAGTATTCAATAAAAAATATGGAACAACTAATAAAAATCTTTCTTTTCATATTCTATTACATAAGAGTGAATTCATGCATGTGTTTTACAATGCTTTCGAAATCATTAAACCGATTACTACCGAGTTTTACGTAAAAAGTTTTGAGCGAATGAAAAAAAGGAGTAGCGTTGCGATTCAAAATATTACCCCAACATTTTTTTTCCGACAAAATTTAGTTTAATGTAACCCACAATGCATCTGGGCGACTTCATTGCTATGCATGTAGGCGGCACTTCCGGAGAACGAGGTTCGTATCCAGGCGAAGTGGGAGGAGCAAGAGCGGTAGAGTGAAATGGGCAGGACGCAGGAAAAGGCAGACGGCGGAGTGGAAGGAGCGGTCGTAAGAAACGAGGACAGAGAGCGGTGGCTCAGGGCATCAACTGATGTCACTGCAGCGCCTCTGACCGGGAGGTCCTAGGTTCGAGTCCCGACGACGACCGGATTTTCGATACTCGTTTTTCAGCTAGGTCGAATTCAGTCGCTGTCTGAAGGAGAATTCTAGGGGCTGGCTGCTGTGGTGGGTAATTTGCCGTGGTTTCTCCGATCAACACCAGGCGAGCAGTACCCTAACAAACGGGCCACGGACCACGCGCGATCATTCCTACCTCTTCCGTGTCTTATCCCTTACACACACCTACACTAACATGCACTACTCTACCACACATGCCGGGAGACCGGTCGGGAGCTTAGAGCTTGTCCTGTCTGGGGCGGTGCCCCGCTGGTGGTAGATACCTGGTTGGGGACAACCCCGCTAGCCGATGGTAAGTCGGCGCCGGATCTGGCCATCCAGCGGGGGAAAACCCCTGCCACCTCCCGAGCAAAAACACGCACTACCTTTACGGGACTAACGACCATAGTAGTTGACGCGGCCGGAATCACTATCAACCAATCAAGAGACGAGGAAGAAGGCGGTGCGGGGAGACGAGCGAGGAGCGGATGGGGGGTGCAACGGGGGGGGGGGGTAACAGATGATAATGATTAGACCCCGGAAGTACAGGCATTTATTTCACTTAAAACAGGCAGGCGGAAAGGCGTTTATTTTTACTATTCAGACAAAGCCTGTCTGAATAAAAAAGCAAAATATTGAGGAAAAAGGCAGAAAAAAGCAAACAAAAAGGCGAAATGGCAAAAATGGCATTAGAAGCTAAAATGTGCAAAAAAATCTACTAAAGCAACCACAGAAGTACAATTAACTGATTCCTATTTTTAAAAAGTCATACAATAAGAATAAAAACAAAAATGCATATTGCCAAACTTCCGGGCTCTAATTATGATAAGAACCCGGATAATGCTGAATAAACAACGTAGAAATAATTTCGAAATAGACAAAATATATTCTAAAACACCACAAAACGTTCATACAATATGTCACTCATAATTTCAATAAATGTTTGCTTTTCGAATAGAGGAGACAAAAATCTCATTATCGTCTATGGGATTTGTTTCCAAGTCAGAGATTGCACTGACAAGTGAAATGGAAGAGGTTGTACAAATGGAGAAGATTCGCTATCATCTGACATTTTAATTGATTTTCGTAAAGAGAGGATATTTCTGCTTGGTATCGCGATGCAATTAATTCAACTGATTGAAAGGTTAGTTACAAATTATCAAACTATAATCTAAATGAACACTAAAAGCAACAAGAGTTCTTATTTTTAATCGATTTACCAAGTCTGTTTTTGTACATTTGGATTAAGAATCTAGGTACACACAATAGGTTCATTGTGGCGCTGCGTCTTGATATGTGAAAAGCGAGTCCTTAAAAAAATAGTACACAAAGAATTGATTTTTCATCAATACCTCTTCAAGGAAATCTATTCGGTTGCCGTTCAATGGTTGAAAATCAAACAGATTTGGTTTTGTCTGGATTCGGCCGCATTACATCCACCTGCCATTTACCACAAAAGTATGTATATTCAATCGCTTAAGGCGTATGCCGGGATGGCCCCTGGTCTTGCATCCCAGAAATAAATGTAAAATCTGCCCTCCTTCTTTACATTTGTTCACAGTTGACGCATTCGGGATATAGGAGAATTTCTGTCATTTTTCGAATGTAATATTATAGATTTACCACGCCCTCTCGTAAATAGGATCATGGATTTTTTCTTTATAATATCATGTTAGCTTTAGAATCATGAAAATTGACTATGAAAATACATTCACACCTTGTTTCATTAGTTATGCGTAGCACATCACCGTAAGCTACTACGATCATTGCAATTTTGTAAGTAACGTAAAATGTCAGTTATCACTATTTCCGCCCGAATGCCTCAATTGTAATTATGTAAATGTAAATATTTAACTGGTTAGGCGGAAGAGCAGGCCTTACGGCCTGAGCCTCGCCAGAAATAAAGACATTATTATTATTATTATTATTATTATTATTATTATTATTATTATTATTATTATTATTATTCACAATTATGAATGATTTTAAAATTAATACAAGAGTTAATGACAGGTATCAAATACAATCCATGAATGAGGACTAGTGTATTTATCTGGAGATTTCCAAAGCACGACTTACGTGGTTGACTTAGGAATTTTTTGTACTCTACACCAAGTATTTAAAGAGAGAACTAGTTATTAGGTAAAGTCAGCTCCACTATCTGCACACGTGTTCTTCAACTCTTTGGGTGTTCATGGAAATATAGTTAATTCGTGACCAGTACCATAAAAAATCGTTCTCCCTGTGCTCACGGAAATGAATAGTGGGGCACGCTAAGGAACAAGTGCCAACATCTCTAGCTCAATTGTGCAGATAAATAGTTTTTAATTCATGGAAGCGAAATTCCTTGTTATGAAGTTTTGCCAAAAATGTTCGTTTCAACACTTTTTCATAATACTTCTTGTTATAGGATCGAGAGAAGGAATTTCAGAGATCGAGAAATCGTGCATTTGGGGAAGAGGTACATCAAAACCTGCAACCCTGTAAATAATTAAACATAAAACAATTTGGATTCGTTAGAATTAATTATTAAAGTTATAATTTAATTTTTTCTAGTATATTTTATGTTTGTACAAGTAAAATATGTCGTATGTAAATAAAAAAAATGTTCCATTGAAAAGGGGTCTCAGAAATATAGTTGCCCCCTACCCTTGTTGTTTTAGACTGCGAACACCAATTGTAACGACCCAAATGTCACAGATACGTCATCGACCTCCCGTCAATTGCAACTTCTTGAGAGAAATGAAAGTGTTTCTCAACAACAAAAATCACAGTTTCATTACAAGATTCACAAGTTACATCCAAGTCTTATTAACTTTTCTAAATACTATTAAGTTATCACTGCTAATATCTCCCTCAAATCATGTATAAAACTCACATTGCGTGGAAACGAGAAAATTTAGAATCCACTACCAGACAAAATGTTCTGCTTGTTTATCCAGGATCTTCTAACATAATACTCCGTTCCTTAATGGATTGATTGATTGATGGATGATTCCAGGCGCGTGATCTGCTAAAGACTTTAGTCCCTTAAGTGTAGTGCATTTTTATAGATCGAGGAGGTGGAGGATGACGAGATCCGGCGTCAATCTACCCCTCGGCTCGCCAGGGGTCGCGAGCCGATCGCCGAATTCCTCTCGCCTTCAGACAGTTTCTCCTCATCCCCCGTTCGCACTCGCACACCGGCTCGTCCCTCATGAGCGGATCCCCTCTCGATCGTTTCGAGCGCAAGAGGATCGTTTCTAGAAGAGAAACCGGGAGAGGTGGTTCAGTGCATCAACTGATTTTACTGCACTGCCTCTGACTGGGAGGTCCTAGGTTCGAGCCCTGACGGCGGCACGATTTTCGACACTAGCTTGTCCGAATTCAGTCGCTGTCTCGAGGAGAATCCTAGCGGCCGGCTGCTGTGATCGGTAGTTTTCCGTGGTTTCTCCGATCAACATAGGGCGAATGCCGGAGCAGCACCCTAACAAACGGGCCACGGACCGCGCGCGATCTTTACTTCCTCTTCCTTATCCTATCCTCTCTCCTTACACGCTCTTACACTAACATGCATTAAATTACATGCCGGGAGACCAGTCGGGAGCTTAGAGCTTGTTCTGGATGGGGCGGTGCCCTGTCGGTTGGGAGATACCTGGTTGAGGAAAACCCCGCTGGTCGACGGTAGGTCGGCGCTGGATCTCGCCATCCATTGAGGGATGATGATCGTCACCACCAGATGAAAATCATACACCACACTTGCGGGACTAATGACTTCAGTAGATGACGCACCCGGAGTCACTAACAATCAAATCAATCTAGAAGAGAAAAGTTTCTTATATGTGTTACGATTTATGTTTAAATGGCTTTCAAGTGATTTGCATTTAAGATTGCTTCTTTCTTTTCACTCTAAATAATAATCTCAGGATTTCTATGAATATCAAAATTATTGTTGTGCATTACATTGCACATGAAACCCTTTCGCAAAACTTTCAACTTTATTTCATTGATCCCATACATCCACAATTTGGGTAAGTAAATATAAATTCAGTTCATAGTTTTTAGTTTCTTGTAAAGTCTCGATTTATGAATGAAAATATCATTCCATTTTTGATTTAGAACTCTTCTTTCCAAATGATGAAGCTGTGGATTTTGAAGGGAGAAAAAAATCCTTCGTACGTCTTCCTTCGGAGGGGAAGTAAAGCTGGCTGTCCCATGTTAGTAGATTTACTACATGTGTAAGATCCTCAAACCTAAATGAAGCCTCTGAACTAAATTAAAATTGCCTGTTTTGTCGCCCAAGTAATACAACCTTCTTTCTTCCCTAGTTGAAGAAAGGAGCGTAGCGAATTTGCGTGGTCAGACGGTAGAGCAGGCCTTATGGCTTGAGTTCGCCACGTAAAATAAGACATCAATTCAATTCAATGAGTAGTTCTTGTTCAATGTCCAATTACTATATATAAATGTTAACTCTGCTTTTTTTGTATCGCATACACTTTTCTTCATAATTTTCTTTCTATTTATCACTCTGCTCAAACTTTGCTAACTTGGATCGTATCTCTATGGCAGTTTAATTTTAAGTAATGAATTGCATACGGTAAAATTGCATATCAAATTTCCATTAAGTTCTGAATAATGTTTTAAAGTTGAATACAATCATTATCAGACTATTCAACTCAATCAAATTTCGCTTTTCATGAATGATTATTTCGCTATCAAATGTTTTCCTCGACAGAACATATTAATAGCAGTACACTGACGATGTGTTTACATGTTCTTTATGATCATGAACATGCGATACTTTAATGGGTTTTCTCATTACAAAATACCAATTAAGAATTCTGGATTTGATGAATGTCATCGTAACATACGACGCTAATTCGTTCGAGCAGAAGAAACCCGTCTAACAACCACACCTTCAGAAACGCTGTTCGTAAAGGTGAATGGTATAGGATACCTCCAATCATTAGAATAGTAATTCCTGTACTTTTTTCCTCCTCTGATGATTTCGCATAGGAAGAACTCAATCGAATCCAAATAAATGTCCCTCATTCGCGATTGTGAAGCTCCAACACATTACCGTTAGTAGTATACAAACTCTCTCTAAAGAGATTGAGTCTCCTCTGATGACATTTTAAATGTTTATAAAATGATACTCATTACCGCGCAAAGAATTACCGCAAGAACCTATTTCGCCACGTCTGTCGTTACACGTAATTTCCAACTCTTTTTATTATATCGGCAAGGCAGTTTCTTCTTCCTTAACGACGCTGGGCGCAGATCTCAGATAGCGCTCTCTCACTCGTCTACAGCCCTCGAACCATCACCTCTGAAACGCTCCGTACAGGACGTCTGCTGCAGAAGGTCGGCAACCCGCGGCGTAAAATCCGCGCAAAGGAATCGACTAGAAAGTTCGCAATACGAACCCGTATACTGCGCAAGCCCCCGCGGGCAGAACCGGCGCTTTCTCGCCAATCAATTACCGCAGCAGCGCATCTCGCAGACGCATTCATAGACTGCAACACGGCCGAGGATAAAAAGGACGCGCGACGACTGACTGTATTTTTGCGAGAGCGGCGCGGCGGTGGCGGCGGCTCTCCTGCAGACGAAACCAGGCCAATTCATTAGGAACAGCATCCGGCTCTTCGGACACGGCTCACACGACGCCGCGGAGAAACTCGTACTTCGTCGTCGGAAATCGTGCGCCTCCCACGCCGGCCGAGCGAGGTAACGGCTCGTTTGAGGGACGGACTGCTCGGCGGCGGCGGTGGGACGGAAGACGGAGGCGATAGCGGTGGCGATGGAGGCAGCGGTGACGGAGGGTAGATTGATTGATGGATTTTTTCGTGTTTCCGGGCGCGTCAACTACTGTGGTAATTAGTCCCGTTAGTGTAGTGCATGTTTTTCTCTCGGGAGATGGTGGTGATCTTCCCCCGCTGGATGGCGAGATCCGGCGCCGACCTACCGTCGGCTAGTGGGGTTTCCCCCCAACCAGGACTCTCCCACCAGCAGGGCACCGCCGCAGTTGGGACAAGCTCTAAACTCCCGACCGGTCTCCCGGCATGTGTTGTAGTGCTGTCAATGTTATTGTAAGGGGTGAGGATAGGACAAGGAATGGGACGGAATGATCGCGCTTGCTCCTTGGCCCGTTTATTAGGATACTACTCCTGCATTCGCCTGGTGTTGATCGGAGAAACCACGGAAAATTACCGATCAGATCAGCCGGCCGTTTGGATTCTCTTCCAGACAGCGACTGAATCCCTCTTAGCTGACACGCTAGTGTCAAAAAATCCTGCCACTATTGGTTCAGGAATCTAGGTCCCGGTACTGTAGTGACATCAGGTTGATGCACTGAACCCGGTGTGCAGAGCCAGCGGCCACGCTGTCTCTGAGCTACACGCACGACGCGGAAGGAAGACCTGCGCGGGAGACGGCGAGTGGGCGGCGGCTGGCACAGAAGGGATGAGCGTTCGGCGTCGCGCGAGCGGTCTGCTCACAAAAACATAACCTACATACACACAAATAGACAAGTCGGCGTCGGCGGCCGGCCGAGCACTCGCGATGGCGCGCGGCGCTGGCGACGGACGCGCGGGGCCGCGGCGCGGACGGATTTACGAGGGTATTTCTGAAGGGCCTCCCGCGCCACCGCGGGGCGTGTCGCTCACATGTCACTGCCGCCGCGCCGTCGCTCCACTTCCTTACGGAGAAAGAGAAGCTACGTAGAACGATGGATTGAGTTGTGATTCCGGGCGCGTCTACTGCTAACGTCATTTGTCCCGTATGTGTAGTGCTGTGTTTTTATTAGGTTTTTATTATGTTTAAGAGGCGCCGCAACGACTCCTGCAGTTCGATTGATTGATTGTTAGTGATTCCGGGCACGGCAACTACTTTGGTCATTAGTCCCGTGTGTGTAGTGACGTGTTTATATCGTCGTGACTCGCACTCTAGTACCTTCGAAAAAGAGGTGTTGCAACGACTCCTGCAGTTCGATTGATTGATTGTTAGTGATTCCGGGCACGTCAAATACTTTGTTCATTAGTCCCGTAACTGTAGTGCCGTGTTTTTATCGTCGTGACTCGCACTCTAGGACCTCCGAATATGAGGCGCTGCAACGACTCCTTTTTTTCATTTATTTACTTGTTCGGCCGTGAGGCCGAACTTGTTACTTGTCTTGTTCGGCCGTGAGGCCTTTCAAGGGCTTAAATACATGAATATTATCATGATTAGGAATGGGCATCCTTGACGTTTTTGAGCTTTACATCGCTGCTCCGTTTGTTAGGTGTTTGATTTTGGATGGACGTGGTTAGGAGTTTATTTAAAATTTACTTGGTTTAATATTAGGCTATCTATTTGACTTTTTTTAATATATATTCTTATGGGGGTGAAACTTGTCTTTTGGGAATTTGGATTGGATTCGGTAAGGTTGGATAGCATTTCGTCCTAGGTTAAATTTATTTGTTAAGTGAGAAATGTTAAGTGTAGTATAGAAGTTTTTTGAAACTGAAGCGATGTGATTTTTGATTAAATCTATACGTAGTTCCCTATGGATCTGAGTTCTGCAGTTCGATTGATTGATTGTTAATAATTCCGGGCACGTCAACTACTTTGGTCATTAGTCCCGTACGTGTAGAGCACACCCCTGGACGGGGTGTTCCCCTGTTAGGGATCTCCCACCAGCTGGGCATCACCCCAGTCGAAACGAGACCGAAGCTCTCGTCTGATCTCCTGCCATGTGTGGCAGTGTAGTGCATGGGATCGAATATGTGTAATTAAGGGGTGAGGATAGGACAAGGAAGGGGAAGGTAAGATCGCGCGCGGTCCGTGGCCCGTTTGTTAGGGTACTGCGCTGACACTCGCCTGGTGTTTATCGTAGAAACCACGGAAAACTACATGAGCAGCGATTGAATTCGACCTATAATAGCTATACAGCTAGTATCGAAAATCCTACCAACCTCGGAACTCGAACCCTAGGACCTCCCGGTCAGAGGCACTGCAGCGGCATCAATTGATGCCCTGAGCTTGCTAAGCTGGTCAATGTTGAAAGAAATTCTAAGTGTCATTGAAAAGCTTATTTCAGAAGTGGCGTGTGGGCGTTTCTGTTTGTTTTCTACTTTTGCTTATCAAAATATTTTTACGACGCTTTTTCATCATGACGCGAAAATCTGAGAACAAAGCTGTCATTTCTCGTGCGTTAAACGGTTTACGAAATCCGTTGTGTCCTACGTTGAGTTTAAGGCTGAATGTGGATACTTCCGAACCTAATAATATTTTATGTAATGAAGAAACATCACTTTGGAAATATACTCTTCAATGTGATGTCTTAATAATAAATGTTTTGTTTTTCTTCTCATGCAAGAAATAAACATATTTTGTAGAGTACGTAAAATTTGTAGTAAACATTTAAAGTCACGTTTGATCAGAGCTCTGATTATGTGAAGGTCGTCATTTTCATACTATTTGTTTTTAATATGAATATTTTACGTGTTAATACAGTTTCACGGTAAATTGTAAACGAGCGGGACAATAATTATTACTGTTTTGTATTATATAAGGATGTATTAATTAATTTAAAATGTAAAATTAACATCACGAGCGATTCATCGTATTATGGCAGTTGTAACTAGGCTGAAGCAACTATGGTTGACTACGAATATATCTATCTTAAGGGCTCCATTGATTTTTTGGTGAGGTCTTTTTTATTCGACTTCCATAATATTCGTAAGTGTAACCGAACTAATAGTAGTTTTCATAACTCGTAAAATAGTAATTTTCATAAGTGACCCACACACGACGGCGCAATTTTGCTTGATTTTAGTGAAGGCAAATCTGAAGACGTAAGGAAGATAGGAAGTCTATCATAAGTCCAATATCCAGATTTGTAAATGCTTATGAAAAAAAATGTAGGGAATTTCAGTAGAAAGATGCTACTGCCATCATTTCAATCGGCATCCTCCGTATGGACATTTTTCAAATTCATTTAACTTACATTATTTTTACTATTTGGTTTACGTTTTAATGGCTTATCAAACTTATCTGAATTGTACACTCACGTTACAATCTATTTCATGTTACGATTTATTTTGTTCTTTTTTACTCTTACGTCCTTTTAATTCAACTTATTTTATATGAAATGTTTTTCATTTAAGCTATATTTTCGAGAATGTGGTCCAAGAGTGTTAAAAATGTATGCTATTTCGTGAATACAGACATGTAAAAAGCAGGGGCGAATTCAAAAAATATTTCCAGGGGGAGCATTTCTTGGACAAACCCCTCCCCGCCTCATAAATATTTTTGAAATAATAAAAACATTGTTAGCTTAAAACAAAAAAAAAAAAAAAATGCGGTAATTTTTTTAAGTAAACTCACAAAACAATATATCGGCTTTCGGGGATCATGGTCGTCTGACCCATAATACAGGCGACTTTTTTTGACATCAATGTTTAGTGAATAAAATATTCTCAGCATAAAAATTTTATAAAATTTAAATTTTTTAGATTATGTGACATAAGATCTGTAGTCCAGTCAGTTTTTGTTCGATCACAAACAACCACTATACTGCCTTTCTTCATTGACCAGATTGTTTCTGGCCCAAGATGACCCCAACGTCCTGGTATTTCCTATTTCTCACATTGAGAGGATTTTTTAAACTTCGTTTTTTCATCTTAATTATAAATTAATAAAATGGGTTTGGCAAATTAAACTGCTTCGTACGAATCCAATGTTAGAAGTTACTAAAACCAGATTTGAAACATCGATTGTTGTGGACAATCTATTATTAATATATTTTTATTTTGAACATCGATGCGGCATCATTAAGCATAAGGCCTCGCCGCTCGGGAAATTTAAAATTTATTTACCCTTGTTCGATACTACAATATCTTTCAAGGGGTTGAAGTAACTATCATAACAATTAGAGCTTATTAGAGAAATGTTCTGCTTCTCTCCATCTCTTTACTTGTTTAGATTCAGTTTCTGACGAACTCCAGACGAGAGAAGTTTAGGTTTTTATTTATTGAACCACACTTGTCGGTTTGGTTTGCTTCCTTTTCATTTTTGAATCAAATATTTTGGCTCGAGTAGCAAAAGACAATTAGTACTTAGGCTTCAAGAAGCACTATAATTTTGATATATGTTCGTCTGGTACAATACTGTATATTGATGATTTAACTCTTGCTACTGATAGGAAATAAAAACCTGTCACTATTGTAGAATTTTTTTCTCGGGCAGGAAATATGCAATCTCTACTTTTAATGGGTTTCAAAACACCATTTCATAGTTTTTTTCCATTTCCTTTTTCATTTCATACTGTTTTTTTTTCTGTAAACTTCTATAATGCTCTTTCACATGATCTCTTGGGTTAGGTCATTCCCAAGAGCAACAGCGCTCCGAACTTAAAATTTCCGATTCCGCGAAAAGTAATGTGATGCAACACTGCATCACAGTGCCTTTGAAATCTGCGACGTGGAGCGGGGTGTTTTTAAGAAAACTTTTTTGGCTTTATTTTATCAACGTTAGAAGAACAGTGGAAGCCGATATACTTAAGTTAAAATCTACTTTATTAAAATGCCGGGCAATAAAAACGGATTTGAATTCATTACTTGAACGCATCAGGAGTAGAAATAACTTTTTACGGCAGTACTGATCCTGACGGCCTTGCATTATTTGGACGGTTGAAGACAAACAGTTGGGCCAATCGGCGAAAGGATAAAAAGGGAAAGGAAACTAGGTTATAAGTGAAAAATATTCGCTTGGTAGTGATTAATGATATATTCTTTCAACACAGGAACTACAACCAAGAAAACCTATTTTACTTCAATGTTCGAACACAAATTTTCTTAATACAAAATTTTTCTTCACAAACATCGTAAAACGTTTAAGTACAAAATAAACAAGAAAAATCTTCATAGTAAGTACAAATAATTTTTTGTAATTATATAAGAAATGTTCCCAATAATTCCCCAAAGGTTACAAATGAGATTCAAAATCACACAAATTCTTATTATTTTACCAAATAATACACGTGTCATAGACATTTAAACAAAGATGGCCCATGACAAAATAAATGCCAAACTTAAATTTGTCAAATAAAATTATCAATTTCTTCATATATTACAATAATAAGCAAATAAACTTGATTTAAACAGGCCTTGTCCACTAAAAAACTAACAAATTATGCAACAATTATCTGCTGTAGAATTACAAGCAGCTCTAAGCATAATATACACAGTGAACACAAAGTTGACTCAAGAAAATAAGACAAAGAGAAATTTGAGGTAACACTTTTCACTATTATTACTCAAGTGATTCCATACTCCATTAGCTTATTTGCTCAGTCCAGCATGGAGCAAGCATCACTAACTCCAGAGAGCAAATTTCAAGCAAAAGCTTCACAATTACATTACCAATGGTGCAAATTCAAATAGACACAATCAAAAAGCAAAAACTAAAAGGAACAAATCTAAGTGCATTTATTAGTGATGCTCACCCTTCAATTTAAAATCATGTTTCAGAATATATTTAAAGACAAATCTTAAGAGGTAACATAACTTTCCAAATGATCAGTAACATAATTAGAGGGATATTAAACCATTTTTATAAAAAAGTACAAAATACTGAAAATTGAACACAATTGTTTCTTTCTGCAAGTAATAATCCTTCATGTAACTGCAAATGGGCCACCTCCAAATTTCGAGCTCATTTGTATGTGGACAGAATCTAACAAAACTTTTATAGAAAGTAACAGGAAAGTAAAGCAAGTATGAAGACAAGTGCAGAAAAGTTTGCTACCCTCCCCATTATCAAACGGTGCTGTGTCTTGACAGAAACTGATGATTGAACACAAACATCAGAGGTAAGAGATATAAAAATCGATTACAAACTTTTGAACAAAAAATATATAAAACTGAAAAATCTTATGATACAAGGTCTGCAAACCTTTGAATATACATGATAAACTATGATCTTTCTTTACATATTTAAAAACCCTATTGGTAACATAAATACAAGAAGTTTACTAAATTTGTTTACATAACTTTAAACTAGTGTTAGTATATAGTAATTCTGTAATTTATGTATAACAAGAAATTATTAATAGTACTGTCATATTTACATTACATTAACAAAAGCGTATGCTTCCAAATGTGCTTGGAATTATGGCAACCGTAAAGCAACCAAAATCCTAACACAGAAGCGGCAGCGCGATGGCGCATGGGTAAGTCCTTAATCTGCAGGAGAAATTTTCACGTGAAATTAACCCTTAAGTGCTGAAATAACATTACTACTAATATATAATAAATGTAAAGTCCACATTCTCCCTCTTGCATTGCTAAACAAGATCATTAATAACCTCGTATCCTAAAAATAAAACTGGAAGAATGTAGCTTTTCTATAAAAAAGTGAACACTGTTTCTTGCCCACTCCACCTTCATGACAACCTAGAGTAACTACAAAAAAGGCACTCAATCTACAAAAAAGAAATAGAAGATAACCAGCCATCTGGAACTATTCCTCTAAATGCATCCCCAATTCCTCGAAAATACTCCCTTTCACCCGGAGTATCAGGGCAGCATCTCACTGCAGAGTCCAAGAAATCAGGGTTGTACCGAGAACCGCTCTAGAGCGTGGATCATGGGGACCTGTACTATCCCCACTACGTGTCCATCATAGAGGCACATACTCCTGGAGGTACTATCAAAGAAAATATTCCTCCTGACAGATCTTTATAGGTAAAATCACAAGGCTTTCAACTACATCACTGCAAATAGTCCATAGTCTGACAGTGATTCCTGCTTCGGCTGGCAAGTGTGTATTGCTCCATACTACTCAAAAGCATATTCACGGGCTTTGTAGCACTTGTTTCTAATGTCTCTAGCCAACGTGCACGAGAAGCCGCATGATTACCAAACTAGTCCAAACTTAATCAAATACCTGAGAATTGAAAGATTTATAGCACACTAGACCCATTAGGCAGGCACAGGCACAACCGCCTGAAGGCAAACATTTAACCACGAAACAGGGTAAGGGACCTTTCGACGCTCCCTACATCAGACTATAGCTCGACTATCAGCTTGGGCTTTACGCAATGTTCGTCACTCGTCGACGAAGGCAACTGTTTTAAAAAACACGACGCATCTAGTCTCTCTACGGGGTAACAGGTACGAAGTCTGTCACAAGAAGCGAAGCGGGCGCTTACAGCAGCAGCAGCGGGGGCTCTTATTGGCGGTTGCCGAGCAGCTCGCGGCGGCTGGCGGCCAGGTCGCGCCGGAGCGCCGAGCAGCGCGCCATCATGCGGTCCTGCTGGCGGCGCAGCGCCGCCGACTCGGCCACGAGCGCGCGGCCTTCGTCGCGCAGGTGGCGGCAGTACTTCGCGGCCTCGCGCAGGATCATCACCTTGGCCGCACGCTTGTTGTCCTTGAGCTCGGGCACCAGCTTGCGCAGGTCGTCGACGAGGTTGCGCAGGTCGATGCGGCGCTGGCGCTCCATGTCGTTGTGCAGGCTGCGCTTCTCGGTGGGGTCGGGCTCGCTGTCGTCGCCGCCGCCGCCCCCGCGCGGTCGCCGCCCGCGCCCGCGCGGCGCGTGGTGCTGCAGGCGGTGCTGGTACTGCACGCGCGGCCGCCGCGCGGCGCCGCCGCGCCCCGCCCCCGCGCTGCCGCCGCGCTTGCGCCCCGGCCCGCCGCCGCGCGCGGGGCCCGCCTGCTGCTCCTCCGACGAAGCCGTCGCCCCGCCCTCCACGTCGTACGCCGGGTCCACCACCGTGGCCTGCGCCACCGACCGCACGCCCACCGTGCGGTCGCCCAGCGTGATGCGCACCGGGATGCGCCCGCGCCCGGGCCCCACGCCCGACACGCGCCCGCCCCGCCCGCCGCCGCCACCGTGGTGCTTGGCGGTGATGGCCGACGCCACCGTCAGCTGCAGCTGCTGGCGGTCGCGGGCGCTGGGGTTGGTGGGCAGGGCGGTGGCCGACGCGGCGGACGTCCGGGCGCAGTGCTTGTCGCCCACCGACACCACGTCGATTTCTTCCTCTGAAACACAACAACAGACCTGCACGTCAGACGGGTTGAAGACACCAGAGCAGACCAACAAACTATATCGAAAGAAACCGCATTCCCGCTCCCAAAAGGCAACCTCGACTTGCCTCGTCACACGCCACCCACGGCGCGATCCGTCAGTCATCAGCAGCGCGAACACGACGGGGGCGGGGTTATTGACTCGCAGTGGGAACGCACGCGGAACTCGTGTGTATCGGGGCCTCAGCAGGTGGGACGCCGCGATGCGGCGGCGCCCGAGTGGCGCGAGCTGGGCGTGGCCGGGGCGCGCCGACGCCGGGGTTCGAGCGGCGGACCTTGACCGGCGCTCGCGCGCGCCCCGCCTCCCATCTCCCCTCTCCGCTGCACCCGCCGCCGCCGCCGCCGCAGCCAGACTCCCCTCCCTCCCCGCCCGCGCTGCGGCACAAGCGGGCCACCAGACAAAATCGATAGTTTAGGGGCGGGTCCAGGCGCGCAAGGGGTGGCCAGCGCGGGGGCGCGGCGAGCGCGAGCGAGCGCGCGCGCGCAGCCAGCCGACCGACCGACCGGCGCTGCCAGCCGCCGCGTCTCGCGGAGCGTCGCGGTGCGGCGGTGGAGGCGGCGGCGGCGGCGCGCCAGAGCAACGACCTCCGCAGGAATGCCGCGCGGGAGGAGAGTTTATCGAACTTTCCCCACTGATACATTCACGGCAGCGGCTCCTCCGCGGCTGGATCGGGTGACGGACGGACCGCAAGGGGAGATCTGTTACGGGGGAGGGCGTCCCCGGAGACGCCTCGCCCCCATGAGGCTCTCACAATCTCGGGTTGCCCGCGGGCCGGATGCGGCGGGGGCGTACGCGTGCTGACACATCGCGGACACTAACCTTACGTATCCATTGATACCAAGAGAAACTAACTTACAACGATAGGATCTTTACGGTTTAACTAGTCCTCGCCACCCCGCCCTCCGGGGAACATTTTACTACTCAAAATGAAGAGTTAACCTTATTTATTTTATAAAGATTGTGGACTACATTACGCTTTCTAGCACGTCTAACAAAAATTATACGTCTTCCTCGTTACACCCGCATGTTTATTACGTCACCCGTCATCACCTCCAGGCCGGCAACCGGGATTAGTGTGCGAGCACGGAAACCCCACATTCAGGAGGGGGGCGGGGCGGCTGGAGCTTATCCGCAAAGCCCGTGTATGTCGCGCGGTTGCGGCCTTGCTCCGGCTGACCCGATAGCCCGGCGCCGCCGAGGTCAGGCGAGATAATTAGCGCCGCGACGCCCAGCGCCGCTCGCGGCCGCCGGCGGCGCCGCCCGCTCGGCGAGAGGCACGGAGCCCGCGTGCTCTGAATGGCCACGCGAGACGCGCAGGAATCTCGGCCTTGGGAAGGATTAAAGGGCCCGCGCGCCACCGCCGCCGGCGCTGTCTCTGACGGCGGGCGGAGGGCGATTTAAACTATTAAATCCCTGGACGACTCGCTCCACAGGCTGCGAACCCGATTGGAATTTAAGGGACTTGCCGGAGTTTTGGGTTCATTATTTCATGAAGAATTGCGGGTCTCTCAACATTTAAGAATTGTCATGTACTAATAGGAATATAATACTTTCGAGCTGAATTTATTATTAAACTTGCAACTTGTGATTCTTGCAACATGCATTTTGCTTTGGAGTTCGCAAACTGCATCCCGCTAGCAAACTTCACCCGCGCGCTAGCTCCGTGCAGCGCACCGGCAAAGTACTGCGTCTTCCCGCCAGCATGCAACCCCTGCAGCCCGACCACGCCCCGGCGGTGACGACGTCCCCACACCCCCGCAGCCTCGGAACGGAACGCGCCGCCGCGGTCTCCCACCGCCTCCGCCCCGCCAAGGCCAGATGTGCCAACGACCTCTGGCGGAGCGCGTGCACAAGGCCACGGCCAGCTACCGCAACGTGGCGGCGCGGCGCGCATCGATCCGGCGGCGCCGGCGCGCCCGCCCGGGGGCGGCGGCGGGGCAGGACCGGGGCGGCGCGCCGCCACCGCCGCCGGCGGGCCAGACGCCGCCGTGACGTCATTGCCAGACGCCCCCGCCGCTAGCGCTGCACCGCGCCGCGCCGCACTTGCCCTCCGCTGCGCGCTGCCCCGCCCCGGTCGCTGGCCGCACCTGACCCACTGGCCGCCGTCACCTCCGCGCCATGGGCTGGCACGGCCACCCCCGCCGCGGGGGCCCGCAGCACCCGCCGGGGCGCCTCTATAAATACGGCAACCTTACACGCGCGCCGCGCCCGAAATACCCGGCTCTACACGTGTCGCCCCGAGTGCCGATCCTCCGCCCCCTCCCGACGACTGTCGTTAGCCGCACAATAACCGCGGTGGCGAACGCGCGGCTGATCGCCGCCCGATCGGGAACGCCCCGGCGCGGCGCGACGGCGGGGGGGCGTGGCGCGAAGGGAGCCTGCGCGTGGGCGCGTGCGCTCGCCGGCAGACGCCGCTGACTCACGCGCCCGCGAATGGAACGGCGCGCGCGTCGCGTCGGGAGGCCGGATGCATCTCCGCTCCCGACGGACTTTGTATGGGGCGGCGCGGCACGGCGCGGCGGCGACCTCGACTGGGGATTCCCGCGCATTCCACCGCCGTCACGGGGCACGGTGCACTGCCTTCGTCTTATTTGCATGTTACACCGTTCTCATGGGGCTTCATGCGTGTTGGCCTTCCGAGGTCAGAGTACAGCCACGAGCAAGCATCATTTTTAAATCTTTTGTGTACAACGAACAGAGGCGGAATTTTAGAAATCTCTACTCAAAAATTTTGAATGGGAGTGTCTTCTACTAAATATGGGTAGTTACTAATGAATTGACATAATTCTCTGGAGGCTTTTATGATAACTGCATTAGCGGAATTCAGATCATACACGAGCACTTTAACGCACTTACGAATTTCTCACGCCACACGCGAACCTGCACTTCATTCGCGGCCGATTTGGCGGACGTTTGGTTTTCCCGCGCGCGTTTCTCGCAGCGGCTGGCGGGCGGCACGGAACGGCGCGGCGAGCAGAAAGCGCCACCGCCGTCGCCGTCAGCCGCGCCAGCGCGCAGCCACGCGGTCAACGCTCCTGCCCGGCGGCCAAGGTCAAGTGCGCAGACAGGGCGACCGCCCAGCCCGCACCCGTCACCACCTTCTCCTCCTCCGCCGCCGCCACGGCCCCCCGTGATGTAAGCGCGGCGACGGCCCCAAACATCATGTGACGCCCACAAGCCTCCCGCAGATGTCAGCCCACACATCGTCGCTTCTCCATTCATATGCGAGCGCGCCTAGTCGGCCCATTAAAAGCCAGACTGGGCCGCAGGAGAACGTGCGCGAAGAAACCCGCGGGAACGTAAGCCGCGCAGACGAAAGCCCGCTGACAGACGAGATGCCGACCTACGTTCACGTCACTTTACGCGGTACAGCGGGAACCGCGCGGCTCTACCGTTCCCACTGGTAACGATGTAGTCCCGACCGGAGGCACACCGGAAACCCCTCACCTCGTCAGCAAAACCCATCGTTGCGAAATTTTTCTATCTCACCATTACAAGAGTTAGGAGCCGCGCTCCGGAAATAGAAAAAAAAATTGCCGGTCTTCTCCGAAATTCCTACGATCTGATCTCTAAGGAACACTTTGCGACGAGACGTTCGCGAAATCGCGCGCGCGGAGGAAGTCGCACCGGCGGATTCCCGCCCGCGCGTCGCCTCTGCGTTTCCGCGTAGTAACAAGTGAATGGGCGAGGCCGCGCGCCAACGTGAGCTCATCGCCGCAGTCGCCGGCACGCGCGCCACCGCACGGCGGAGTCGGGCGCGAAGTCAGTCAGCTCCAACGCATTGTAAAGGCCGAGCCCAAAATTTAATCTTCACTACTCTTATTTGAACACCTTGAACTGCACTAAGGATATTCGAAACGGAAAGCAAGCTAAGAAACTTTACATGTTTATACACTGCTACTAGCAAATTCATTTTACAGAATTTACAACGTCGTACGTTGTGCCGTGTTTAAAGACTGGAAACGCAGCAAACGCAAAGTTACATCGGAAAAGCGCAAGTGGAAACAATACTTGCAAGAATTTACGCGAATCTTGTTAAGAACTTTTTTCGAAGTATCCGGTAAATTTAATTCTAATTTTTGACGTTTCTAACATCTTCGCGATTTTTCTTACTTTATCACTACATTTATTCATTTCCGAAAATGGTTTTTAAACGCGCGTCGGGCCGCTAGACTTTTTTTTTGAAACAAGAAAAGGCCGTCCCTGCCGCCTTTAAATGCCTGGGCAGGTTTCCTGCCGAAGAATTCCAGAACCGGAGACCGGGAGGCCCCGAAGCGAGCACGACCACGAGCGCGCTGCCGTCCCACGGCCTTTTCCCGCGCTTTTCTGTCGGCGGCGGCGGCGACGGCGTCTGCGCGAGGCGCTGGGCGTGGACCGAGGCGGCGCCCCGACGCCCGGCGTCGCCGCCGCCGAGTCGATGCCGGCCGCCGCCCCTCCCCCCGCACAAACGCGCGCGCACACTCGCAACACACCGCGACATTGAAATAATAACTAGAAAAGTACTCACCGGAATCTGATGGAGTCTGCACGCCGAGATGCTCCGTTTTGACAGATCCTTTGCTCAAGTGGTAACTATGGTCACTCATGAACGCGTGTCTGCTGGATTCGATTTCCTCGCGCCGGCTGGCCGACTCGGACTTGCGAGAGTTCGATTTCGCGCGTGTAGGCGTGTCCGACGCGTGGTAGGTCACTGACGGGCGACACATGAGTTCCGCGGCCTCCGCGAGAGAAGCCACATACGCCTCGTCGTCCAAGTCCAAATCACAGTTGACGGTGTCACAGAAAACCGACACGGCGTCGAGGGAGCTGCCGGACACTTCCGACGACGAACTGTCCACATTGTCAAACAGTTCCGACCCCAGCCCGAGCACCATGTCGAAAGAATGCCTGAAGCGAGGGTGATCGTCGTCCTCCTCGGATTCAGACTGCGAAGGGGGCGTGTAGGGGCGTGGCGAGTCGCCGTCGGAGCCGAGCGACGTCTGTTGGAAACAAGTCGCCGTCGCTTGGCTCGAGCTGCTCGCCCACGGTCCCCACATCACGCTAGGTTTCACACGCTCCGAACGCTCAGGCACCACATTGTTCTTGACAGGGCTAGAGGGGACGGGGGTCGAGCTAACGCTCGCTACGCCTGTCCGTGAAGAGATGAGCAAACTGCGATTGTTCGTTTTCAACAAACTCACTTCACTTTTGTTCAGTAGCGACGTCTGCGCGCGCGCGCCTGTCCTCAAGGTGTTGGCGCCCGCACCGGCGACGGTCGTCACAACAGGTCCACACGACACCGCCACCACCGTGTCCTCGGGTTCGCACTTCACCGGCACGACGCTCGACTCGCACTTCACCGAAGAGACGGTCGCCACCTCCTTGACCACGGCGGCCGAAAGGGCGGCGGCCGCGTCGCCGGCCGCGGCGGCGACGACGCTGCCGCCGCCGACGCTCTTCACGGCGACCGGCACTTCGGCGCTCTCCGACGACCACATGCAGTCATTGCGCAGCTGCTTCGAATCCAGCAGCGCCGCGCCCCACTCGAACACGTCGTCTTCGATTTCCTGCTTTACGATCACTTCGTTGTCGTCCATGAAGTCCATTACGATGGGCGGCTCCGGGGACGACGGCGGGCGGCTGTCCGTTGACAGCTCCTTCCAGAGGTCGCCGGCCGACGGCTCCAGCGACGAAGGTTCCAGCAGCGAAGGCTCCAACGCTTCGGCCGGCGGCGCTTCTGACAGCGTGCGAAAATCCAAACCGGGGAAGTCGAAATCGTACATTTCCGGCAGCGGCACCGTCTCCTGGAGCGGCGCGTACATTAGCAACGACATATCGAGATCCCAGTTGGAAACAGGGAGACCCTGAAACAATGAAAAATGAAACTATTACACATACTGTAACAATTGTCATCGACTGTGCGTACATCGGACGCACATTATAATGGCGCGCTATTTAAGAACTTGCGCGCCACGTCACGACACGCCACGAGATATTGACACTTCACACGTGTTATTCCACAGACACACGCAAACACCACTAGAATTAGAGAAAATACTCACCGAAGCTTTAGATAAAGATTGTTCAGTATCCAAGTCGTCAGCAGCCAGCTTGTCAAAATGACAAACGACACGCGCGAAGAAAAAAAT
This sequence comes from Teleogryllus occipitalis, assembly GCA_011170035.1. Taxonomy (NCBI): domain Eukaryota; kingdom Metazoa; phylum Arthropoda; class Insecta; order Orthoptera; family Gryllidae; genus Teleogryllus; species Teleogryllus occipitalis. The sequence continues at coordinate 184,663 of BLKR01002383.1, forward strand.
TACACGCCGGTACTTCACGTACTACTACTTCGCCCTATTAATAAGCGAAATAAACGAGAACAAAATCCGGAGGTGGCAAAGCAAACGACGGGCACACAACACATTTCACAAGATACGCGGTGCCCGGCGACTAGACCTGCTTGCCACTCCCCGTATGCGCCGCCAGGGAACACCCCCTTTGAAGGTTCACAACCGACCGCAACCTTCCTCTACGAGAGCGTCAAAGCGACTAGCGTAGCTGTCGGCCGTGCGGGATCTCTTTGCCGTCTGCTTCCCGCGCCAACTTGTATTCCTCCGCGCTGCCGCGGCGCGATGTAGGCCGGCCGCTTGACACAACGCTTAAAATTCGAGTTTTGGCTCCGTTCTTTCGCTCAAATAAATCATAAAATATACGTTGTTCACGTTTTGAATGTTTTTGCACTGACGATGTATACTTTCTCCATAAATTTGGTGTTAAGCCGGCGCTGGAAATACGCGGTACTACGGAATGAAGTGGCCCCGGAGCGAGCATAGCGTAGGGTTGTACATCGGCGCAGTGCGAGGCCGCGCCGGTCGAAGAGGGAGATGGTGGGGGTAGCGCCGCATCGCTGGACGCCAGTTCAAGACGCTTCCCAGTAGTAATCATTCCTCTCTCTACTGCAAATGGTCTCGGGGAGGGAGCGCGGGTCGGCTCCACAAAGTCCCATAATAAGTTACCCTTGTTCATTTTAGTATTTTGGTTCATTTCGTGTTGTTTAATCATAGTGTTACTGATTTTCAATTTTTAAACGTAAATAATGTTTTTAGTGAAAACATTGAAGTACAGGATTGAAATGAAATATCAGAAAATGATTTTGTGACTGATATTTGCTATAAAAGGTTTAAGTTTTTATATCACATTCATTTCTCCGTGCGTTTTTGTCACTTCGAACGAAATGCGATTAGTCACAAGAATGCCTAATAATAGTCCGAATCAACTTCAGTATTTGGTCTGTCAAAATAGCGATATACGACAATGATTACTCAGTTTCGCGAAATTAACAGGGTGCAAATTCTCATACACAACAAATGATTCTGGACACCTGACAATGTTCTTGACAAATAATTCAAGCGATTACTTCTCTATTGTTGAAGTTCAATATAATTACTTTGGTGTCAATGTATTGTTTGGCGTGGAAGTTGTTTTTTTCTTCTATATTGTCACACAGATTCGTTTTCTTATCAGACGCCACTTCACAAGTTACGACAATCGGCATAAGGTCGAAATGTTACGTAATATTACGGCGTCTTGGGCGTGCCGGCGGCGCACCGATAGCAAGCGAAGTCCCCGATATCGCGCGTCTGGGCTGTCTGGCGCGAAATACGTTTGGGCGGGCTGGACTGCACGCGCTAAGACTACGGTTTCTAGTAACTGATGATTAGACATCGGATGTTTAGGCACTAAAAAATCGTCTTTTAGGCGCCTAAAAAGGCACTGAAAAAGTCAAGAATAAGGAGGAAAAAGGCACTGTCATAAGTTACACAATAAAATGGAAAATTGTAATTTTTGTACATATTATTTTCTAAACTTAAATGCCCAAAACCAGTACGTATATTTTAATGTAAAACTAGATTTACATATTTACAACTCTTCTACATTTTATTCTTAATAGTTTCCATTAACCAATAATATTTACATATTACCAGTAACTTTTCAAGGATCACAATTTCAAATTTGCGACTGGGAGACAAAATCAGTTTGAATGCGGAGAAGGATATCTGAACGATGTGACTGACATATTTTAGCAGTCCAACACTAGCGACACTGAAACCTTCTGAGAATTTATATTTATTTCCACTTAAAATTTCGGTTCCCTCGGCGTATTGTCAATCGTCCATGTCCTCAGATCATGGCTAGTATAGTGAAATAGGGAAATGGAGAAAAATCAGTTGGTATACTTTCAGGAATTCTCTCGTAATTTTAATTTTCAAGACGTGAATTGAAGGTTTCACAATGAATGGTCACGTTGAACAATCGCCGATTTTCCGATATCTTAGCATTGTATATAAATATAATAAATAAAACGCAAAAAAAGTCCTTAAAAAGGTATTTATGCAAAAAATAGGCATTTATGCTAAAATAAGCAAAAATAAGCATTATAAAACTTCGTCAAATGTCATCATTTGTCATGATTCGTGGACATATATTATCAGCCTTTAAATAAGTTCTCTACAAAAAAAAATAGGCATTTCCCTAAACATCCGATGTCTACTGATGATCTATTAAGGGCTTGCGTGCATTTGTACAGTACTCGACGTTACCCGTCCTAGTTATCAGAATAATTTCGTCTGTGAATAAAATACGCATATCAATTTACCTAGAATTGTTAGATTTTGTTCGTTTTACTTGCACGCATATGTGCATTCCGTATTGCATTTCAAGAACGAGAAAAACTGAAAAACAAGGAAGACGCCTCACTCTATACATTAGAATGACATAGCGACTGTGTACAAAGACTGGGAAAACCGCTTGTGTATGCGCCAGCAAAGAAATTCCAGGGCTTCCAATCTACTAAATAAAAAAAGGCATCATTGGCAATTTAGGTAAGCGAGAGGTTCACAACGGCGATGCCGTGCTCTGAAGCTCGCATCGGACCCCTCCGCCGCCCCCACCCCCTACTCATGGCCTCCTGCGCTCCGATCTTCACTTGCCTCCCCCCCCCCGCCTCGCACCTCGCTCCGTGTCAAGCGTCCTTTTGCCTCGCGCCCTGCCTGCCTACCATTAATGTTGAGATAACTGCGCAAGGCATGTAGAGCCCTACAAGCAGCGATCTTTATTTATAATTAAAACACTGCTTCCCACTCTTCGAGGCCCTTCACAACTGCTCGTCTTTCCAGATACACAGAACACGCAACGACCCCATCACATGCCCTACCTGCGTCGATGAGCATTCTGTTCTTACTGTTCTGAAACGAATTGAGATCTAACAATGAAAAATATTAATTTTAAAATTTTAAAGCTATTAATTTAATGAAGCTAGTCGTAATAATAATAATAATAGTAATAATAATAATAATAATAATAATAATAATAATAATAGTAATAATAATAATAATAATAATAATAATAATAATAATAATAATAATAATAATAAGGAACAATCTGAAAAAAATAATCTTAAAATTTTACTTTTCAACAATCAATTTAAAGTAAACTCGATGGTTTCGGCGCAAGTATTGTATAGTATAACGAGAGGAAAAGAAATAATCTTCCACTACTCATGTTTACGAAGTTACTTGGGTAAATAATAATTTATAGTTTTATAACTTAAAGTTTGTACGTAGTGTACACTTCAAGCTAATTTCCTTTTTCCTTTTAATTTTCTGTAGAGGCACTGAAGATGAGGTTTCAAATTCTCGAAACATGTTATTAATTGTTTGATAAATAAATATTGTTTGTGGAAGATAATTTCCTCCTATCGAGTTATACAATAATTTAAAGTAAGAAATATGAAAGGAAAATTGCATGTCCTTCTGAAATCCTGCATGGGAATCTTTCGCTACATCCACCATTCACCGCCCAGATTGGCCGCGGTCACATGCGCGCCTAGATCCCGCATGCGAAGCCCTCCGCCCTCCTGCCTAGTACGCGCATGCTGAGCTTCCGGGAAACGAACATGGTGCGCCCCCTACCCCCTTCCCCCTACCCCTCGCGGCCTCACCCCCCACTCCCCCAGGAGCGCTACCGATGCCATTGTCCACGAATACTTAGAACCGCTCGCGAAGCCATTGAGGCTGCTATCAATTGTGCATGAGTACGGGGAAGCAATCCTGTCTCCCCGGCGCGCCAGTTGCATGCCGTGTGCACTCACTGCAGTCCAGCACGGAAGGGATTTTTTTTTTTTTTTTTTCGGGAGCCACATCGCTGACTGTCCATCCACTTGCAGTGGCACAGTAGGCGCAACGGAACTTCTCTCGACCTACCAGGAGAAATGGCGGTGTTTGTACAGGAGATGGAATCTGAATAAATGAACATCCAGCTCGCTCTGTGTCCGACCTCGTAGCACGCGATGGAAATCTTTCGAATAAATCCGTCGAAATCTCATGAATGATATACATAATGAATTGTAATCCATGCGTGGAAATTTTCATTCACATCTTAATCTGGATATTTTCACAAGTTAGATAATATAAAACTGAAGAAACCTAGATTTATTATTTCGTAGTTTGTTACTTATTTGTTTTCAGATACGATGTTTTGAGACTATTGATATCATATTTTACGATGCTTTTTCGATCGGTTTTAGTAAACCTGCGAGTATATTATCCGAATGTTCTTAAACGAGTTTCAAAAACACTTCTGGGTACAACTCTTTCTTAATATATTTTTTTTGTTTCGTGTAGAAAACGTATCAGGCCATAGGCGTTCACAACCTAAAACACCAAGCAGAACCAACCATATTTCTGCGCCCCCTTTTCTATTGAACTTGACATATTTTACTTGTAAATAAACAAAATATATTTTTGAGTGATTTATCCTCTCATATTCTAAAACTGTGATCGTATTTGCCTTCTATTCTGTAAATTGAATAAATTTCAAATAAAAACGGTCTAAAAATGATTAATTATCACGTGCTTAAAAGCTCATGTATTTTCTAAAGAAGCCTTGGCGTAATGAAGTAGAGTCAAATGTTTTCAAAAAACTGTAGCGGGAGGCGTTTCCTGGCTGGTTATCCCTAACAGAGAGTAATGTGCAATATGTTGCATGTTTGCACTCATGACGCATGCCTGTCATGAACTGATAAGCTTATGACAGAGGACAGTTACTGCTGGTTTCCACACACCGTTACTTTAAAACACTCTCACTATGAATACTTTACCAGCATTACGATATAACATCCAAACTGATACATTTTCTCTAGTTTATTTGCTTAGACTAATGTACGAAATCAACTCATATGGGCTTCATTTGATACATTTAAAGATATGAATATTTATTTTCACTACTAGTAGCAAGGAACTAAGATAAATGCTAAACTTAAAGAGATCTTACCCTTAGAAATATTTCTAAATATTATATCTGAATGTGAATGATAGATATGCAATCTACACTGATAAACTATCAGTGAACTTTGATCAGACTATCCTTTCGAAATGAATTTTAAAATTTAACTAATGAAATATATATAAACAAGCTATCTCACGAAGAAAATAAACTGTGTTCGTCATCCTGTAAAATTTATTTGTAGACAAAGAACACTATTTGTCAATATGTCTCTAGCAATCAGACAATGGTCAGAGTCTAATGGATCCTTTTCGTGGATTATCCTTCTGGAATGCATTTAAGTGAAAAGTACATTTCTAGCAGGTACTAAGGTAGTTTACGAATCCTTCGTAGAAATTTCAACAAAAATAGACGTCCAGTTTTCCAGAGCCTTTCTCTACCTGACTTGCGCCCCCAAGTTGCATCCATTTCTCGAAGATTTGGAATGACGCTCACTCCCCGGCTACCTGCACGACCGGCCACCGTCCAACGCGAGAGGTGACGTCAAAGCGACGGTAAACAGCGAGACGGCAGCAATTGAACGACCACACATAAATTAAAACCCGAAGAAGCACTCTGAAAAAGTGCTTCTGCGTTGCAAGTAGCTGTTTTGAGCTGGAGCGAAAGTCTAATTGATTCTTTCAAGGTCCTGTTTAACAAATTCTAATCATTTCGAGCGCTTTCAAAGAGTTCGTGTCTTACACGAGACTATTTTGTGACGGTATTGAAAAACCTGAATCGCATCCGACCACCAACCATCTACGTGAATGTCGAGCTAAGCTTCAGTGTTTTTCGATAAACTTCAACGTTTCCCCTCTCTGGTTGTTTTGTGAGTTGTGGCGAGTGTTTTCCGATGAAATTCAGGGGAAATGAGAAAAAATTCCGGCACATTTGTGTGTATCAAAATGTATATCTGAACTCTCACAAAGAAAATATTGAATATTTCAATAGGGATTGTATACCTTTAGGATCGATTTCAAAACATTTAGCATCTTATGATGCGAGAAAAAGGAATTTTTTTTTCTTTGGAGAAAGCAAGAATAGGAGACCCAGGAAATTACGACTTTTATTTACGTAGAAACTATTCACTTATCTAGATCCACGAACTGATTTGCAGTTTATAAATTTTACGCTAATATGTAAAAAAGTGATAGTCACCTACTCTTGATATATTTCATTCTATCTCTTTTCTTTTGCTTTGTACACATTTCTCATTGTTCACTGTAAACAAAGAGTTAAACGTGTTACTGAAAATGTAATTGAAATATTCCTTAATTATTAAGCTCTGTACACATATCTCCCGTTACCCACTGTAGCCTTCGACCTTTACTTAAACATGTAGTTGCTCGATATCGAGATTGTATACACTCACATCCGAAGTCATGTAAAAACACTCATTGATCATCAAAATTGAAACCCTGGCTATGTTCTGTTTTCGATAGATATGATGACTGCTTTCGAAAGATAGATTGCAACTAGCAACTACAATAGTTGATCTTGAAAATGACGTAGTGAAAAAAAATTACAGCTGATAAGCGTTCATTCTATTAATTTTAAAATATTAAAATTAATTGTTTTTATTATAAAATAGGTTAATAAAAGCAAGTGAAAGCACATCAGGGCACACTACCTTTCATTTAAAGAAAAAAGTCACGAAATTTGGTTGAGCTGAAAGTTCAAACTTCTTTCAGAACGAAAATCCTTAGTGTTTTAAATGTATGGAATATACAACAACCAACTGTACATCCTTATATAGTAATCGAAGTAAGTGTCCGCCCGTCATTCAAAGAGGCTCACTTTTTCGTGCGTCGCTTCCAATCCACCAATCGAGACAAACGAGGTGTCATTCGTGCGTCTCGGACTCATGGCGGGGAGAACGAATCTTTTTTGCGGTTCAATCTAGAAGATTCTAACACCTAGTTTTTTTGTTGTATTTTTAAGCCTCTAAAACGCGTTTTGGATGACTTCCGGCACCTACAGAGGTAGTCAATAGTTCATTGAATTCCTCTCGACAAGACAAATCGATTGGCTCAATTCTTAGCCGGTTATCTCTAAGAATTCTAGAAAAACAGGTCTTGTGATGACTTCAATTTGAAGCCTTCAAAGCATCTGTGAGTACATCGATGATACGCTGAGAATATCCTTTAATCTTTTTCGGCGTTTACACGAATGGAAACTACTTGATTAATCGGATTGACAATAATTAAATCTAATTTTGTAGTAAAACAAAAATGTAAACAAGTATTTTAATCAATACTTTTTCATGTAATTCTTTACGCCTGAAAATAGACCTGGTGTGCAATTGTAAAATTTATGTTCTGTACTTGCAAAGCCCAAATAATTTTTTTTAGCCAGAAAGGATACGGAGCAGTACCCTACCGAACGGGCCAGGGACTGCGCGCGATCTGTCCTTCCTCTTCCTTGTCCTATCCTCTCCCCCTTACACACACACTTACACTAACATGCACTGCTCTACCACATATTCCGGGAGACCGGTCGGGAGCTTAGAGCTTGTCCCGACTGGGGTGGTGCCCCGTTGGTGGGAGAGTCCTGGTTAGGGGGAAACCCCACTAGTCGACGGTAGGTCGGCGCCGGATCTCGCCATCCAGCGGGGAGAAGATCACCGCCATCTCCCGAGAAAAAACATGCACTACACTAACGGGACTAATGACCAAAGCTGTTGACGCGCCCGGAAACACGAAAAAATCAATAAATCAATCAATCAAAGGATATGGGCAGTGCCGGCGCTATGCATGGGCTGGCCAGGTGATCGCCCGGGGCGCTGAAAGTCAGGGAGCTCGATGATGGGAAAAAATTAATAAAAATTTAAAATGGAATTAGAACTCGAGAAAACTTTATCGTAATTTTATAAGTCGCGGTACAGTAGTCTGATATTTCAATTAATTTTTACCTTAAATTTGATTATAATCGTTACTTATGGTAGGACCCTCTGAAATGAATTTAATGTCACCAACATTTAAATAGGTTCTACTGAAATCAATATTTATTATTTCACGTATTTAACAAGAAATTTTATTAAACACTAAACATAACGTTTTTTAGCGTTTTAAAATAACCGTGGAAATTGTATAATTTGATCACTAAATACTTTTACTTAAAACTATTATTTAAAATATATTTTCAAAACCGTTTTCTGGTTAAACGTTATTTTATTTGTTGAAATAAAATAGCTGACATTGCTTGATACAACATTCACATTTTTAATATTTTCGAGAGGGTTGGGGGCTATGTTTCAGCATTGTCCCGTTCCCAAAATTGTCTAGCTCTGAGACTGGATACGGGTTAATATGTTACCCAACGTCTTTTGTTTGGAGTTTGGAGTTTTCGCGAATGAATGTTGGCGAGCATGAACTCTTGTGTAATTTTCTTTGAGGTTAAGGTTCGTCTGTCTCATGTGTTATTGTTCGTCCGGCACTTCCAGAAAGGAAATTAGAGGTAAGCCAGGGTAACGAAATACCTCTGTATGCCTATGTGTATGTATGAATGTAGGGATGTAAGTACGTAGGGATGTAAGTACGTCTCCCTCTTCCCCACAAAAATTAAAAATATCTTATTTTGCACTCAAGAAATTCTGTCTTGATGCTCTCTTCTATGCAAAAGAATAAACTAGCGTCCGAGCATAGCAAAAAGAATTTGAGTGAAGAGAGTAAACAAGGACAGAGAACAAAAGGACATGTAAAAATCCATCTTTCAAATGCAACAAACTTATCTTCCAAGAACACGAATTAGACATGTGTTTTTCATGCATTAACAACTCTTTAGAAATAAAAGAAAAATGCTGTTTACTTTAAATAAATATTCACTAACCTTGTATTCTGTTTTTTGATTCTATACTTTGTTGTTACAGTTTACGCCACGCATGCTACCAGTGTAGCATTCGTGTATCCTTTCTAGGGTTAAACATTTTTACTCGAAGCCAGGGGTCAATGTTATATCGAAGGAAATACAATTGTAACGTTCTGAGCAATTTCAATAAACTTCACGTTTTATTTACATTATCTGATAAACCTTTGTGTAAATTTAGTAATGGAGGGGAAGCATGATAACGGAAACATCAGAAACTGGATTTAGTCATGTTGTCTATCGGAATTTCCAAGGATATTTTAAAGGTTGTATTCAGCGCATTAAAAGACTATAGATTTTAGCTACACAATTCAAAACGCTGTCCCACACCGAGAGGAAAGATGAACACACTTCGAGGCACGCACTTTCATGCGAACGCACTCTGAGGGAGATTGTGTTCAGGCTTGCCATAGTGGGTCGGGTTCAGTCACCACGATTGCTGATAACGAGCAAATTGTTTTTTTGGCTGACGTATTTTGCGCTGTCACGAATTTAATCTGGAAGGCACCTATGATTAGTTCATATATTTAATTTAAAAACCATCATTATTTAAGATTTGTTGAATATGTCAAAAATTCGCGATAATTTTTATTTCATGACTATTAAGACCTTTAATTGCACTTTTAGAGCATTCAATCAGTACGTCAAAAAAAGTTTTTGTAAATTCTTTGGGAGGCAAAAATATACACGTGTATTTTTTTCTTTCATTGATTCTGTGAGGGACTTTTCGAAAACCTAAAATCAATGATTTTGTGTACAAGGCAGTCGCTATCCAAATATTTTACAGTTAAATATTATTATTCACTTTCACTTTTGCTCGAGGATTATACAGAACTTTAAAATATTCGGAAATGTTGACAATATTCTATTTAGAATGCGCCACCAACTAATCATCCTCACTTTCGTAGTTGATGGAAGAACCTGATGAGTAAATTCAAAAGGAAAGTTTGAGAGAGTGAAAACACATTCTATTCATGGTCTCCAATATAATGTATAGGAAGAAAATAGCGTTTACATAAGGTTATTTCTTCAGGTTCATTCATACCCTAGGAGGGTGAATAACATGATAATTACGATATGGTAAATATTATTAATAATGTACATAATAATAATAATAATAATAATAATAATAATAATAATAATAATAATAGGTATACAAATAATTAATTTTATTGACATTTTATAATATTTTTTGCTACAAATAGAACTTTTAAAATAGTTGTTAAATATATACTCGTATAGATCTCAACCATAACACAGTTTTTCAATATTTCACAAACTTCCAATAATGTTCGCAAACATGGAATTTTAGACTAGATGCTGATTGGTCCTACGATATAAATATCACCTTCGGCTGCTTCTCCTCCACGACCGGTCGACATAAGACGGCGCGACGATGAGGGGCGCGAACATCTGTTCGTCGCGTGGTGCGCGCCCACAATTATCTTCCCATTAGGGCACGACACTCCAGCTCGAGTTTTGACCGAAGCAGCCGGAAAAGCGCGGAAAAAGCCGGTGTTTAGCAGAGCCGCAAAAACCCGGAGGCGACACCGAACGGCCCCGCCATGCCCGTGCCCGGCGGCCAGTCCCCTTCCCCGCCCCGTCCCGCCCCGGCCCTCCCCGCCCCGCCCATGCCCGCCGGCCAGTCCCCTTCCCCGCCCCGCCCTGACCCGCCCGGCCCCGCTCCTCCCGCCCCCCATCCCCGCCCCGTCCCGCCCCGTCCCGCCCCACCCCCGCCCATGCCCGTGCCCACCGTCCAGTCCCCTTCCCCGCCCCGACCCGCCCCTCTCCGCCCCACGCCGCCACGTCCCCCGCATCGCACCTCTTCCCAGCGCGGCCCGGCGCGGCGTGGCACTAGCCCGCGTGCTGGCTGTTGCGAAACTGCAACCTTGAAGTGTAGGAGTGAGGTTTTGGTTAGCCCTCGTGACATCGGAAGGAGGGGGCAATGCGTGCTCGGCGCGGCAGCCGGGTTCTTTGTCTCGTCGGAGCGTTTCCCGCCAAAACTGCGCCACGAGGCCCGCGGCGGGCCCGCGCGCGCGACTCGCCCCCCCCCCCCCGTCACCGCCATCCCCACCGCCCACTGACACACAGATGGCGCTTTATCTGACATCTTTCGTAATTCTGAGGCGTCTTTTGTTTCTCCCCCGCAGCCCTTCTTCCCCGGTTCGAGCGTTTCACCTTGACGCCCGGCGGTGGGGGCCTCGGGTTCGAGGGACCCTGCGCGGAGCGATTCCAGATAGTGCGTCACGCCCCCTCCGCCGGAGTGTGGAGGTAGGGATGGCAAAAACACATCGATGTTTTTAAAACATCGAAATATTAGCATCGATCTTTTGCTTTCGATGTTTTTTTCATGATATTTTGTTGCAAAAACTTTTTTTTTTTAATTTTAATTTTTTAAAATTTTTATTGTTAAATAAAGGGGTTTAGGCACGTAGTGTAGCAGCAATCCTCAGCAATATCGTTGTTTTGGGTCGTCCTCTTTATCACACTGCACATTTCGCCCGTGCGATCTGAGGAAATTTTAGGTGGTTTACTTGCATGGTGTATGAATGGAAGTGACTAAAGGGTAAATTAGTGAAACATGATGCTCTTTATTATTAATTTTATTCTTTACGTTCGATAATAATTTTTATTAAAGTACTACTAACATGCTGGAAACCAAACAATAAAATATATCCCTTTTACGTACTGTAACAAAAAAAATTGATACGAAAATAGCATCTTTATGAGAGTATAGATAAAACATCGATGTTTTTCGTCGAAAACCCTTTAGGGATGTATCGAAACATCCATGTATCAATGTTTTGGTAAAATTTGCCGTCACTAGGCGGAGGACGGTCGAAAACTAGCGTCACCGTTGCCACCTCCGCAGCTGTCACCTCGAGCGCAGCAGTCGACAACCTCCACCGTCACCTCGACCGGCCTCTCCGTAGCCTCCGCCTCCGCCGCGCACGTGGTGCGGCTGGCTGTCAGACGGGCACCCAAACAAAGGCCGGCGCGGGCGCGGGCGCGGGCGCGCGCGAGCAGCCAGAGGCGCACAGCGCTGCGCAGCGGGGCGTTGCACAACTTGCGCGGCGCAGCCGACCGCGATGTGTCTCGCCCACGACACACCGGAAATTTTATTAGCGCCCTCCAACGGGAGATGCCGACGGGTCCGCGCGGCGCCCCGCTCTGGGTTGATTGGTTGATTATTTAGAGTTTCCGGACGCATCGACTTCTGGGGTCATTAGCCACGTAAGGTTAGTATTTGCGTCGTGGGAGATGGCGGTGTTCCTGTTCCTCTACAACGTGAGATCCAGCGCCGAATGAAACGTAGACTTGCGAGAATTTCCCCTCTAGGTATCTCTCCTAGCGGGGCAATGTCCCAGCCGGATCAAACTCAAAGCACTTCAACATGTTTCCAGAAAAGTGTAGAAGTGTAATGTGTCTATGTAACACGACATGTCTCCCGAAATGTGTATTGCGGGTTGTGTGTATGTACGGAGTGAGGATAGGACAAGGATGAGGATGAGATCATCGTGCGCGGTCCGTGGCTCATTTCTTAGGGTACTACTCCGACATTCGCCTGGTATTGATCGGAGAAATCACGAAAACTAACGATCAGCGCAGCCGGTCGTTAGAATTCTCGTTCACCTACTGGCTGAATTTTGTTTGAAATCTCGAAAATGCTGCTGCCATCGGAACTCGCACCTTACGACCTCTTGGACAGAGAGAGTGTGAGTAAGAGGTTATGGAAGGTCAAGGAAAAGGAAAGATCGCGCGCGGTCCGTGGCCCGTTAGAGCACCGCTCCGGCATTTTCCTGCTGCTGATTGGAGAAAACACGTAAAGTAACAGAGCAACCGTCCGCCGGAATTCTCCTCCAGACAGTAATTAAGTGTCAAAAATATGCCACTGTCGGGTCTCGAAACATATAATAAGGGCACGTTGTTTTGAGCCCCGGAATACGTACCCCCCACTCCTTTGCCAACATTAGTTGAATTAAGGATAAATGATAGCAACGAGCGTTGTAGACAAAATATGATAACCAGAAATGTTCGCTCCCGAGTAATAGAAACTATTTGGCCCCGAAGAACGAACTAAAAATTGATAAAAATTTCTTTTGTTGGTTGGTTGGTTTTTTCGTGTTTCCGGGCGCGTCAACTGCTTTGGTCATTAGTCCCGTTAGTGTAGTGCATGTTTTTCTCTCGGGAGATAGCGGTGATCTTCCCCCGCTGGATGGCGAGATCCGGCGCCGACCTACCGTCGGCTAGTGGGGTTTCCCCCTAACCAGGACTCTCCCACCACCGGGGCACCGCCCCAGCCGTGACAGACTCTAAGCTCCCAACCGGTCTCCCGGAATATGTAGTTGTGTAGTGCATGTTAGTGTAAGTGTGTGTGTAAGGGGAGAGGATAGGACAAGGAAGAGGAAGGACAGATCGCGCGCGGTCCGTGGCCCGTTTGGAAGGGTACTGCCTCAGCATTCGCCTGGTGTTGATCGGAGAAACCACGAAAAACTACCGATCAAAGCAGCCGGCCGCTAGAATTCTCCTCCAGACAGTGACTGAATTCGACCTAGCTGAAAAGCCTAGTGTCGAAAATCCTGCCGCCGTCAGGACTCGAATCTTGGACCTCCCGCTCAGAGGCACTGCAGTGACATCAGTTGATGCACTGAGCTATCGCTTCCGGTATTTCTTTTGTCTAAATACCCAAACTCCTCTCGCAACTAGCGAAGCGAGGGCTCAAGGAAACGTGCGCGGATAACACTTCCCAGTCTGAGTAGGCCCAGTTATTTCTCCGAGCCAACTCGTCCGGTGGACCTCCGTGGGAGAGAGACATAGCCGCCGCCGCCGCCGCCGTGGGAGTCCTTGGGACCGCGCGTGACGTCATCGGCGGCGTCTGGCCGCTCCGGGAAGCGGTGACGCGTGGGGCGGAAGACGCCGCCAGAGTGCGCTGCGGAGGGCTCGCCGCACCGCGCCGCGCCGTGCCAGAGCGCTCGCAGCTGCCGGAACGCCACCTGACTCACTCCCTTGACTCATCCCCAGGCGCCAGGTGGCTTTGGATTTCTTCATAATCCGGAGCAAATCTTTCTGAGTGTGCGCATATTACTCTAGTGATTCCCGAACCGATGTCTGAGAAGTTTATGAGTGAGCTATGTGGCTGTGGCTGCAAAATTACCTGGAAGTGTAAGACGTTTTGCTGGTTATGTTTTGGAAACATTTGACCAAAAAATCAACTGACGTTACTGCAGCGCCTCTGACCGGGAGGTCCTAGGTTCGAGTCCTGACGATTTTCGACACTAGCTCTTCAGCTAGGTCGATCTTTCCTTCGCGGTCCGCGCGCGATCTTTCCTTCCTCTTCTTTATCCTATCCTCTCCTCTTACACACACACACTTACACTAACATACACTACACTACCACATATTCCGGGAGACCGGTCGGGAGCTTAGAGCTTGTCCCGGCTGGGGCGGTGCCCCGCTGGTGGGAGAGTCCTGGTTAGGGGGAAACTCCACTAGCCGACGGTAGGTCGGCGCCGGATCTCGCCATCCAGCGGGGGAAGATCATCGCCATCTCCCGAGAAAAAACATGCACTACATTAACGGGACTAATGACCAACGCAGTTGACGCGCCCAGAAACATGCAAAAATCAATCAATCAAAATTTGGCCAAAATGATATTTTGAGCCCTGTTTGATATCAATGTTTCTTAATATTTTTTCTATTGCTTCTGACATACACTGATCCAGTTGTCAGGTCAATGCTGACTGCAGTTTGAGGGAGTTTGTTGTTCATTTGTGTTTCTTTCTTAAAGTTATATACTAGAAAGGAGAAAAATCTGAAAATTTTTCATGTGTTTATGGATCAATCAGATCAATGAGAACAAAAGAATTACACTGATCTTGTCATATTGCACTAAATGCCACGTATATCACCCATCATTCTTGTAATATTGTCGCATCGTCATCGTTCCTGCATAATTTTTAAATCATGAAAGCTGATTTGTTTTCTCTGAAACCGATTTCATGTTCTCATATATCTCCTTTTCCAAAAATTGTACGAGTACGAGAAAATTTGTATTGTAAAAATTGTAATTGTACGAGAAAATTTTGTACGAGTACCATTAATTATTTCTACGGCTGCGTTCCTGTGATTGCAATGTGAATATCACGGCCTCTACTTCTCACCCAATCGAAGGTCCAAACTGCTGATATCTCATTTTATTTACAATGTAGCAAATGGTTCTTGAGACCCATTGACATACATACACTGATAATAATTTAATGCGTAAAATACACTTCTGGTAACGGGATAAAATTGTGAGAGAACCGTAGCCTCAAAGAGGTAAATTTTCCCATTTCCCGTACATTATTATCTCATGGGGATAATACGACAAATTCAATGTTGTGCCTCAATGTAATGTATCCTTCATATCTCATAATCTGGGAACACCATCAGGAAACACACATTTCACTAGGTAGTACTGAAAGAATAACACAAAATGTTTCAATGTCGATTCTAGCCGGATGCCAGCGTAGTTCCTTAAACAACGGACGTCACATTGCGCGCAATCCATCCTTCTCTCTCCAATCCTTAGAGCCTGGTGTTGAACTGCTTTTTTTTCTAGGGCTTTTATCCAGCCGACAGCCGGTTGCCCTTTACGTCCCGAAGAGAAGCATATTCGACCATACACTAGACAAACACTTGCGGGCTCTTCTGATCTGGGTTCAGCAGAGCGCGAGGCCCTTCGCGACAACACACACACAAAGTCAAGGGACAAACAGCCATACCCAAGGCGGGACTCGAACCCGCGACCCTTCGGACCGAAGCGCTAAGTCGGTACTCGCTCTTAGCCACCTCGGCCATCCAGGTCGGCTAGTCTGCTTTTCCGTTCCTATTTAGTCCATCCCTCACGAAGCAGAAAGACTTCAACCGTAATGAAGGTACGGGAATGATGTTCAAGTCTCAAATTCGGCAGAAATGCAATTGGAAATAATGCAGAGAATTGTTTGATTACTGAATTAAACGTGCCATCCAGGACAGCATCTTTATCTTCTAGTTTATAATGATTCTATCATCTAGTTCATGATGATAAATGTAACTTCATTATCTGTGCACATCTTCTAGAATTCATTGGCAAATATAGTTATTCAAATTATCGTTTCCATGTT